>CM024761.1:14946137-15024851 GCA_014218235.1 Colocasia esculenta
GCAAATCGTTACGATGACTTAAGGAATCGTTGCGATGAGCAAATCGTTATGGGAACGATTTCTGTTTAAATCTAAACGATGTTTCAGGTTATGAGGAAATCGTTAAGGCACTTATGAAATCTTTACAGTTCTACTGAAATCGTTGTAGCTTTAGGAAAGTTGATGTGGACTTAGAGAAATTTCATGCTGAACTTAATATTGCTTCAGAAAGGTAATACTTACCAAATTTGCTTGATTTTCCTGTAGTATTTCATGTGCTCAAGACTTATGGAATATGTGTTAGTAATCTTTGACATGGTTTTGTTAATCATCAAAATAAATATATAATTAATTAAAATTACATGGGGACAGACTGATCATTAGCGACACCATCTCGACCTCTATAATGGTTGTGATCTCAGCCGAGGGGCGTCTCGGTACGGTCCTCCTAAGGACCGCCCAAAACCGGTACAAACCACATCAATAGGGGGAGGGGAGCAAGGGAAACACTGTGAAGACTTCCAATCAAACCAAACCACCCTCAAATTCCTACGCTCGAGGAAAACCTCACTCACCACGAGCATGGACCTCACTCACCCTACAACCCCAAAACCGCGGAGAAAACAGGATCTCAAGGGGTGGGGAGCATGCTAGGATGAGAGGAGAACAAGGGGTCTCTACCTCCAAGAGTAGAGCCGACCCGTTGGGGCCTTCACGTCGGATTGGCCACTCCTCCTCGCTCCAAGCACCACGAGCACGTCACCTACACCAAGGGGACGTCACCTCCTCGCCACGAGCACCCAAGAACAAGCCACGAAACGGAGAGAAGAGGGCTCGAAGGGGGAGGAAGAAGAAAGGAGAAGAAGAAAGGAAGGGGAAGAAGAAAAGGGGGTTGCCTGCCTCAGTTTTGAACCGACGGCCCCAAGAGACATGACGGGACGAGCCGGTGCGACAGTGAGCATGTCGCGACGCTCCCGGGCGTCGCGACCATGTCGCGACCGCCAAGCCTGGCGCGACACCAAAAGGCGGTCAAACCTCGATGACCGGGAAAACCAGAACACGATGGTCTGTCAGGTCGCGTCAACACTATATGCACTTGACACCCAACAAAGCCATTCTGACAAAAGGGACATCAGTCAAATCAGTCAGAAAAGCAATCGCGGCGCCTTCAGACAAGAACGCGACGCCCACCCTCGTCGCGACCATGTCGCAATGGCCAGGTGTGCCGCGACCGAAAGCATGTCACGAAAGGCTCCCCTGGCGCGACCATGTCGCGACCAGGGTGTCCGTCGCGACCTTGAGGACAGGGCCAAGGGCTCGAGAGGGATGGGTCTTACATCAACTTCAAACATTTTCTTTTTCAATTTTAATTTTTTTCATCTTGCTGCATGAATGTTGTGCAGGAACAGTGTCAACAGATAAATCTTCTCCACGATCATTGTTTGGAATATTTTTCTTCAATAGAGTAATGCTATTAGAAAAACATGTAATTGAAAAGGTATCCCGAAGCACATATAGAGAATTTAATTAATGTCACTTTCTATAGTAATCGTGACTTTTAGAAATTAAAAAGATCTAAATTAATTTGCAAGTGTACTTACAGTATCGACATCAATAATTTGTTCATCCTGTTTGATGCTCTCATCCAATTCAACATTTTCATTTGATTCCTGAAAATAATAAGATAAATAATATTACTTTGAGCATTAAAAAAATACAATAAGTGCTTGTAATTTGGTTAATAATTACAATTGAAGTAGACAAATATTCTTCAATTAAATTGGTATCATCCATCACACGAATCACTATATAAATAGGCCACTTTTGATGAAGGTTGAAGTTCGAAATTTGGATCTTGAAGATGAATTTTTTATGAAGAAAATTATCTAACTCTTTTAGGAACGACTCGGTATCTCCATCCTGTCAAGAAAGTAAGATGTTCATATTCAAATTTAATGAAATATGTTGTAGATCCAAATTTCTTATGAGAAGTTACTTTTATCAATTTGTCACGTAAATTTATGGCAATTTTATTAAGAATTTGATTGGTCTCTCAATCAAACAACAGAAATGAAGCACTTCCAGTATGATCAATAACTCTAAGCTGAACTTTATACCTAAAGAAAATTTTAAAAAATCTTAAAAATATGCACATTATAATCAATCAATAATTCAAAATTTTAAATAATACCTTGGAACAACAAATCCTACAAAGATGGAGCATTTGTCACACCAGAATTTGCCACCATCTGGCTTAACTTTTCTTCTACATTTGTTACATGAGTTGTAAAACCAATTGTATTATGTCTCAATTTTCATGATTTTCGCCAATGTTACACACTGATCAATCTGCATTGCTAGAACTTGTTAAATCCTTTTAATTTTACTTATCACATGTTGAACAATAAATTTCTCAAAATTGTATTTAACAAACAATAAATTTCTCAATTTGTATGAAGAAGATGAAATATATCTTGCTATTCTATTTTTTACCTGACGTGTCTCCCGAATGTCATCTAAAATTTTTCTTTCTGTTAACTGAAGCAAATCTTCTTTCAGAGAATATGATGATTAGGTTGATATTTGAGAAATTTTTGAAGATATTTCTTGTCCGCCCACAAGTCTGTATATAAGTATATAAAGAAAGAATAAATTAGTATGCAATATATATTATATTATATTATATTTACAGTGATAAAATTGTACCTGCTTTTGAATTTCAATATTTCAAGTAAATTTTGATCACATAATATTTGGGTATTGTGCAAAAAGTTTGACAAAGTGCCAATGCATGATAAAAAATTTATATAAATGCCTTATGAAATAAACTTCTTCTAATAATTTAAAAATAGAAATCATTATATTGGGTTTAGTGAAATACCTTTCCACATCTTGATTCTTGCTAGATATAAAATTAAGACAAATGGAGCAGTAACATTATGCAATACCTCTTTTGCGACTTGTTCAGCAAAATTACCCCATACTGTGCAAGTTAATTTTTTCTTTCTAGAAATTTACAAAAAACCGTTAATCTTCAACATAACTCAGAATAAATTTTATCATAATGTAATGAGGAGTACTTACTGCTCGTCTTCTAATTCAAATGTCAATCTTTTAGTTTTATTTCCATTGATCTCCCATTCTTCAATATTTTCAATACATGTTAGCCCCCCAATTATATCTGTGAACAATTTAGATAAGAAAATACATTATATTTTTAGATCTAAAAAATTAGTGTCATTTAATAAGATAGAGCTTACTTACCAACCAAATATGTGCTATCAATGCGATTTGAAGTGATGTCTTCAAATACGATGAAATCAAATGATTTGGCAGGCATTAACATGTCATGACATTCTCTAACATGTCATGATTCTAAAGGCATGTTGAGTAGACTTATAGCTTCCAATATTCTTGCCAACTCCAAGGTTTGTAATTACATAAGTACTACCTTCTTTCAATTGACAACTAAATTTATTGATAAGACTTTTCTTCATCGTTGCTTGGATCTTTCCACCTTGTTAATAATTGATATTAATACATTCAATGACTACCAAAATAAAAATAATAGATTCGAATGGTAGACAAATTATCTTTTCATCTATTAAAATAAAATCAATATTAAAAACTTCTTCAGAATTGTTGAACTTGCTTGTATTCCATAGAGTTGTTACTTTCACCTTGATTTTCCCTGTCTCCTTAAATAGATTTATCTCATCGATAAAATTAATTTTGGGAGCCATAATCTGCATGACAAAAAATGACTCATCTTATTTAATATTAAATAATGTCACAACATATGATATAAAAATGTAACATTGTAAGAAATATATATTTTAAGATGAATTAAAAATAAACCCTCGATGGGAAGATAAATAAATAAAAAGGCTAGCAGAGTATAATACTGACCTATGTCAAATTTTGAAATATTTCCTTAAACACAACATTAGTTGTAGTGTTTGTTATTTCTCCTTGCTTATTTGTCACCAAAATTTTCAATCTCTTTTTACTGGTAACTCTCGAAATAGCAACATATAATTGTCCATGACTAAAAACTAGCCTTGGAAGAAACAGGCCAACATGTGAAAGTGATTGGCCTTGACTCTTATTTATAGTCACTGCAAAGCAAACTAATAATGGATATTGTCGTCTCTGTAGTTTGAAGGCCATTTTGTTTGCGAAGGTGTCAGTATAATCCGAGGAATGAAAACTTTCTATCCAATTTGTTGGGTTAAGTGTGTTTTGGAATTTCCTAAAGTTGTATTTTAATGATGACCAATGAACATCACTCATACCTTGATTTTGATGATGACATATTGAACATGTTATACATATCACAACAATGCTTAAACAACATGTTTTTGATGTTTAATATCTCACATTTTAATGATAATATCTTGTATTAATGGTTTACACTTTATATTTTCAGGTTTACACAAATTTGTCACAGTGGTGTCGACATAGTCCACCTATGTGTCGACACTGGCTGACTGTCCCAGAAGTATGTTCTGAGAGAAGCAACCAGTGGTGTCGACACAGTCCACCTGTGTGTCGACACTAGATGACTGTCCCAGGAAGCAGTCAGAATAGTTGAAGCCAATGGTGTCGACACAGTCTGCCTGTGTCCCGACACACTTCGACTGAAGCTCAAAAACGAGAATTTTTCTAGACACGTAGCTGCTTAGGAATCAAGGGATTTGACCTAGATTTCCGTGCCCATGCACCCCAAGGCACCTCATAGATATATGGGGCTATAAATACCCATGATCCTCGTACCCCAAAGGCAACCAACCCCATACAATTCCCAAGAGAAGCTTTTTGGCGGCAAAAGGGTTTTTCCAGATCTTGCTCCGTCTCCAGACGTTGCAGACCATCCTTTCAAGAGGAAGGATGTGGGAATCAAGGCCAATCTCTGGAGAGAAGTTTGATGTGCTGAGAAAGGGAGCAGATCCAACTGAAGAGCAGCAGAAGAAGAAGAATTTTTGGCAATTCAGATGCCAGTGGAGCAGAGCATCGCAAATTGAAGGGGATCTTCATCGAATTCTTTCAAGTCTCTTCAATTCGAGCTTCTGCAAGACCTCTTCACCAAAGAACATCCAATTCACATTTATTTTACTCATTTCTTGGAGTGTTCTTCTCACTTTCGTCTGTGAGATCTGTGCATGAAGTTCTGTGCAGATTTCTATGTACGATTGAGTCTGTGAATCAGATCATTGCTAGAGGATCTGATTTCTTTTGTCTTTGATCTAACTCTAGTTTGTGAGCCGTCGAGTTCTTGTTTGTGAGTCGTTGCACTCACTGTGTGGTTTGAGTCGTCGTGCTCAATTTGGAGTCGTTGTGCTTCTGTTGTGGTTTGAGCCGTTGTGCTAAGTTTTTGGAGTTGTTGTGCTCTAGGTTGTGTTTTGAACCGTCGAGCTCAAGGGTGTTTGGAGTCGTCGTGCTCGAGTGTGAGTTGTACTCTTTTGAGTAGTGGAGCCTCACTGTGTGACGGGTGGATGTAGGAATCACTTGTGTGATTTTCGAACCACCTAAAAATCTTTTGTGCAATGGTTTGATCTGCTTGTCTGCGCTAGATGCTTGCATAGGATTTCGCTTTCACACTAAGTGTTTAATTGCTTCACACATCATCTACACACACCCACACTTCATATCAGTAAATTGTTTGTCTGAATTGATCTTTGATTCGAAGTAATTTTGAATTGCTTAAGCCTCCGCAGTAATTGGTGTCAGATCTATTCAACCCCCCCCCCCCCTTCTAGATCTGATCCATCCACCTATTCGATCCTACAATTGGTATCAGAGCGGGTTAACCACTTTAATTGTTAGATTTAATTCCTTGTTACATTGATTCAATGTGATTAGATCTAATAGTCTTTTGAGTTTTGGTATAATGGCAAATTACTTTAATCTGCATGAATTTCCTGTTATAATTTTAGAGAAATCCCCAAGCTCATTTTCATCGGATTTTTCAGAGGATTCACAAAGAAAATGAGTAAAAGAAATTCACAAGTACTTAATGGCAAAGAAGAGCTTCAATGAATCTAGAAAATCAACAATTCAAAAGACTTTGGCTCTAACAGCAGATTCCATGAACTCATAGCATTCTTCATCCTCTTCAGAACATAAGAGTTCAAATGGGTCTACAAGGTCAGGTAAATCAATTCCAGAACCATTTATGTATTCTAATTCTGATTCTGATGCAGATGAAGGCATGTCTTATGTTGAATTGATTGAATTCTGTGAGAAGAAACAAAATCTTAATGCAAAGCTGAACACTAAAAATAAATATTTGAAAAAGACTTTAAAACATTGCCACAAAGAAAGTGAAAATTTGAAAAATACACTTGAATTGCTCCAGAATAATGATAAAGATCATTCACAAGAAAATGAGAATTTGAAAATTAAAGTTCATAAAGTGAATTCTGAAAAAGAAAGTTTGAAAGATAAAATCAAAATTTGTGAAAACAAGTTGTTAAAGTTGAAAGAAAATCATGATCAGTTGGAATATGAAAATCTTGATTTGAAAGATGAAAATGAAAAATTGATTGATCTCAATGAAAACTTCAAATTTGATAATGATCAATTAAACAAACAGATTTCTAACATGGCTCATGATCATCAAATAAATGAAAGATGCAAACAACTTGTTGAAGAAAATAGTCATATAAAAGGAAGATTGAATGCTTGTTGCATGAAAAATCGTTAGACAATGACTGTAGTAATTTAAGTAATAAAATTACTGATTTGGAAAAACAAATTACTCAATTTGAAAATGAAAAGAACAAGATGAAAAATGGTTTGGATGTCATGCTAAATAAACTTCAAATTTCAAAAAAAGAAGTTGTTACATTAAAAGTAAAAAAATAGATGTTTCAAGATGAATTGAAGAATACTATAAACACAAGTCTTACTTCTGTAAAAAATAAGAGAAATGAAAAGAAAACCAAAGTAATATTTGTTAAAGCTGCTGCGAACAAGAACTTTGATATCTCTAATGAAAAATCAGTGAAAGTTCATGTTCAGAAAAATATTCAAAAATAAAATGAGAAAAATGGCAAAAATACTGCTAAGAAGAAGAATCTTGTTTCTGTGAAAAACAAGAAAATTGAAACAGAAAAACATAACAAGATATACAGGATTCCTCCATCTCTTCCACACTTCAGAAGTGTTCTAAAGAAAGTTCAATATTCACATCATGCCAAGAGCCACCAAAAGGTACCTCTTTCTCCTCATGGTAAGCCTCCTCACATGAAAAGGAGATTCCAGCAAATGCATACATGTCAAAATAAGTACCAGGTAAGAAATGATCTCATTTGCTTTAATTGTAATAAACCTGATCATTTAGCCAAATTTTGCTGGAATAGAGATCAACATTTCCATAAATATGCCAAATCAGTTCAGTGCTTCACATGTCATAAATTTGGACATACTTCTAGGGATATTGGTAGAATTGATAATCTTGTGCGTGCTCCCATGTTTCATGTTAATGTACATAAGAATAAAGATCATGTTCATGCTGAAAACACTCAGAAATTCCATGTACATGAAAAAGGAACTGTTGCACAAAAGATCTCTTCTGAATTCCATGTTAAAAATCTCACTGATAAAAATCTGAAAAATAGAAAACAAAATACTCAGTATGTCAGTGGTGCATTTTTATACCAATAACTCTAAGATTAGAAACCAAGATTCTAGTGTTTCTAGTCTTCAGAAAAATACATCCAATATTAAATCATTTTGGATTCAAAAATCATTGTTGCAGATTTATGGAAGATCCTTAGGACCCAAACAAGTTTGGGTTCTGAAATGTGCTACTTGAATGCTGGGTGCAAGGATCCTTGTAGTCAATTTTAAGATGAAGGCTTCATGACTAAGGCTACAAGGAAAGACCCAAGTAGGTATGGGTCCCAAGGCCAGCTTGATCAGCAAGTTGATGAGCCTTGTAGCCATATCTTTTCCATCTGAAATCAAGACAATGGCTATGCAAGGCAAGAAAAATTAGAAACCACAGGTAAAATCCAAATGAAGACTGTTCAGGTAAAACCTCATATTATTTCCAGATTGAACTGCTTAAGTTAAAGAAAATTCTTAGAGTCTTATCTGAACAATGAAGAGTGTGTTTTGATGTTGCTCCCAACAATAACTTTGTGTCATAACAATTGAAATCATGTTTGTATTATCATGCTTGCTTAACTGTGCATATGATTCTGTGTGCACATCAACTGCTTTGACTTTTTGGTATATCAAATGATGACATGTGGAAAAATAAGTTATGATTGTTTGGAAGCTATCATTATGCGTGAGTAAAATACTCCGCCAAGTACCAGAAGTCATGTTATACTTAAGACTAATTGTATGCATAATCATATGTGAATTGCTTGCTAGCTTTTTCATTCCATGCACATATTAAGGGAGAGTAAATTTGAAAAAGTGCAAAAATGTTCTTGAAAATGCAATGAATTTCATGCTAAAACTAAAGAATAATTGACCTTTTTGCCGTGACTACGTGGTATATCAAATGGTGAAATGTGAAATGACAAATTAGGCTTGTCTGGAAACTCTCATCATGCGTGAGAAAAATTCTCCGCCAAGTATCAATAATCTTTTCCTGCATAAAGGTCATCAAGAAAAATGAAAATCTCAAAAACTTTATTTTAAGTCTTTGAAACAATTTTGAGTTTTTGAAAAACTTTTCTCCTTCAATAAATTGTCTGTTGATATATGCTTGATCATGTTCATACTCTTTCTGTGCAAACTACTTGGAATAAACATATCTGAATTGCTTAATTGATCATTTCATATCATGTATATCTTATGGGGGAGTGAGTCAAAAGAATCTTTGAGTGAAATGCTGGAGAAATATTCTTTCATATCTGATTTATCAACAACTCTCATTCAGCTTGTTGACAAATGTTCTTACAAATAAATTGCTCACTCTCACATTGCATTGGCATTCTTGGTATATCAAATGGTGATTTGAAGAAAGATATGTCAGGCTTGTCTGGACACTTTCACTATACGTGAGTATATGTCTCCGCCAAATATCAAAAGCCTTATATGCAATTTTTTAGGGGGAGTCTTTGTCTTTCAATAAAACATTCTTGTTCATTCTATTTTCACTTCATTCCACTCCTATTTCTTCAATAATTTTCATGTTCACCTTGTGAGGGGGAGATACATGAAAGGGAGAGTCATTGTCACATTCCTTGACCTTACTTGTCTATCTTGAACCCCAAATTCATCAGAATTTTTGAGTCCTTATGCTATTTTCTTATGAGAGAATTAAGACATCGAAACTAAACTCATTGTGCATTTAGTTTAATTTCAAAGATTCATTATCTTTTCAAGGTTAAGCAATCTTAATACTGAATGTCTTTAAAATGACTTGCAAAACACTTGTAGGCACATGAGTGGCTTTACTATTTAACATGTGCATGTTTAAGCTTCATTTTTACCGCATGTTAAGAATATTTTTTCTAAATTCATAGTCATGACTTTTCTGGTCAAAGCAAACATATTCCTGCAAAATATCAAAAGAAAATGATCAACAATCTGGAAAGATACAAACAGAGCAATGCAAATTCTTGAACCACTGAGTAATCGGGTCATTTCACCTAAAAAGTGATTTGTTTCGCGTCAAAAAGTGGAAATCAAAATTTTCAACTCTGTATAAGATAATGAAAGTTAAACCACTGAGTAATCAAGAGGTCTTGCATCTGATTAATGTGATCTCTTATACTGAAAAGTGAGATTTAACTAATTTATTCTTGTATTCTTTCTCAGTTAAAAATAAAAGAAAATCAACTTGACAAGATGGAAAAGCTTAAGACCTTAATAAAGTTCATGTACACTGTGCTTAGACCTATTATTCTACATTGTGTTAAAATTAAAGCTCCTAACATCCTTGTTAAATACTTCTGCTCACTCATATAGGTCACTTCACTTCACATTTGCATCTTTATGTTAACTACATTCAGATCATTATATCTTGCTATACCTTGTGTTGAGTGTGTCTTTATGATTAAACTTTATTGCACAATATCAAACACACAATAACTTCTCTCATATGTCAATATCATTTTGTCTCACTTATTTTGATCATTCCTGAACCTTCATTTCTACAACTGCATTTCTTGATCTCCTACCATTTCTTGTTTCTCTCTCTTATCTATCTTTTTGATGCTGTCAAAAAGGGGGAGAAAGTTCTTTAAAGGGGAGAAAGTTTCTTATGGGAGAAAGTTCAAAGGATGAATATAGTCAAGGGGAGTTATTGCAGTCAAGGGAGTCAGGCTAGAAAGTTTCTTATGGGAGAAAGTTCAAAGGGTGAATATAGTCAAGGGGAGTTATTGCAGTCAAGGGACTCAGGCTATTGGGAGATTGTGCATATATTTTGTCATCATCAAAAAGGGAGAGAATGTTGGGTTGAGTGTGTTTTAGAATTTCCTAAAGTTGTATTTTAATGATGACCAATGTACATCACTCATACCTTGATTTTGATGATGACATATTGAACATGTTATACATTTTATACATATCACAACAATGCTTAAACAATATATTTTTGATATTTAATATCTCACATTTTAATGATAATATCTTGTATTAATGGTTTACACTTTATATTTTCAGGTTTATACAAATTTGTCACAGTGGTGTCGACATAGTCCACCTGTGTTGACACTGGCTGACTGTCTCAGAAGCATGTTCTGAGAGAAGCAACCAGTGGTGTCGACACAGTCCACCTGTGTGTCGACACTAGATGACTGTCCCAGGAAGCAGTCAAAACAGTTGAAGCCAGTGGTGTCGACACAGTCTGCCTGTGTGTCGATACACTTTGACTGAAGCTCAAAAATGGAAATTTTTCTAGACACGTGGCTGCTTAGGAATCAAGGGATTTGACCTAGATTTCCGTGCCCATACACCCCAAGGCACCTCATGGACATATGGGCCTATAAATAGACATGATACTCGTACCCCAAAGGCAACCAACCCCATACAATTCCCAAGAGAAGCTTTTTGGCGGCAAAAGGGGTTTTTCCAAATCCTGCTCCATCTTCAGAAGCTGCAGACCATCCTTTCAAGAGGAAGGACGTGGGAATCAAGGCCAATCTCTGGAGAGAAGTTTGATGTGCTGAGAAAGGGAGCAGATCCAACTGAAGAGCAGCAGCAGAAGAAGAATTTATGGCAATTCAGATGTCAGTGGAGCAGAGCATCACAAATTGAAGGGGATCTTCATCGAATTCTTTCAAGTCTCTTCAATTCGAGCTTCTGCAAGACCTCTTCACCAAAGAACATCCAATTCACATTTATTTTACTCATTTCTCGGAGTGTTCTTCTCACTTTCGTCTATGAGATCTGTGCATGAAGTTCTGTGCAGATTTCTATGTACGATTGAGTCTGTGAATCAGATCATTGCTAGAGGATCTGATTTTTTTTGTCTTTGATCTAGCTCTAGTTTGTGAGCCGTCAAGCTCTTGTTTGTGAGTTGTTGCACTCACTGTGTGGTTTGAGTCGTTGTGCTCAATTTGGAGTCGTTGTGCTCATGTTGTGGTTTGAGCTGTTGTGCTCAGTTTTTGGAGTCGTCGTGCTCCAGGTTGTCTGTTTAAGCCGTCAAGCTCAAAGGTGTTTGGAGTCGTCGTGCTCGAGTGTAAGTTGTACTCTTTTGAGTATTGGAGTCTCACTGTGTGAGGGGTGGATGTAGGAATCACTTGTGTGATTTTTGAACCACCTAAAAATCGTTTGTGTAATGGTTTGAACTGCTTGTCTGCGCTAGATGCTTGCATAGGATTTCGCTTTCACACTAAGTGTTTAATTGCTTCACACATCATCTACACACACCCACACTTCCGATCAGTAAATTGTTTGTCTGAATTGATCTTTGATTCGAAGTAATTTTGAATTGATTAAGCTTCCGCAGTAATTGGTGTCAGATCTATTCAACCCACCCCCCTTCTAGATCTGATCCATCCACTTATTCGATCCTACACAATTTTATTTCCATAGATGACTTGTGCTTCTACAACATGATTTCCCAAATTGTACTTCTCTCCTCTCATTGGATGGGTGTACTGTGTTCTCTTTTTATTGGTCAATAAAAGGAGAGAAGTACAAGTGAAAAGTGCACAACTCGAGTGCACTAAACACTTCTTATAGTTAAAGAATGGGTGATCTAACGCAACGAGTTATAGGAGATTTGACACGGATGTCAATAAACAGATACAAGCACCTCATTTATGATTCGAATGTGTTTTGAATTTTCAACTATTCGAAAATGAACTAGTAACATTATTACCCATCGTTTCAAAAACGGAGGATGATGAATTCTCTCATCTTGTTATATGCTAATAGGTGAATTTTGCAAATTAAGTATCCTTCTAAGACTAATTAATTTTAATACCGAGATGATGAACTTTGAGGAATGTCCTGAGCATATCTTTATCTGGTATTTGCATTATATCCGCGGCCACTGACCGACCCAAAATTTTTATTCAGTTGGTGCACTCTAAAATATATTTTCTTAATCAGTGGAGTTATTAATGATAAAATTTTACATATTTAATCATAAAAAAATTAATTTAATAGAGTCCTATGATCTCCCTGACCTTAAAAGTGGATCCGTCACTGTCCGCGGCCATCGGAGCATATAACTCACAATCACCTGCCTGAGAAATCTGGGCTTACAAGTTGTCGATCGACGAAGGTTCCGGCAAGACAACAGGTAACGGAAGTGCCACGGTGGCCAGAGAAGAGTCGATCGGCACCAGCCGTCGCCGCAGCATCGTCGTGACCGCGTTCCCCGTCCGACACCGCCATGGCCACCCCAGCCGCGTCCGCTAGCTACAGGGCTGAGTACCGATGGCATACATAACACAGCAATACCATCGCTCCCAACACCATCATCATGTTGAAGAACCTCAAAAGGCATTGGAAATGGAACAGCGTGGGTGAATGGTGAACAGAGACAGCACTTCCACAATAACAGTGCCGAATGCCGATCGACTTAGGCAAGATGGGAGGCATATGAGCCAAGTCTTGAACAGCACGAAAAGCAAGGGGCATATCCTTGCTCCTCTGGGGGTGCGAGTAATCCGATCCAACTCTTACGTCCTCGAGTTTTTATTTTAATATTTTTAAATTTTAGATTTTAAACTATGCCAACAATAAGTTCAAGTCTCACCCGTTAAGTAAAACGATATATTATGTAACATAGAAACTTAAAATAAAATAATTAAAATAATAGATAATTTATCTTACTGTAAAATAGTTAAAGTTACGTAGTAGGTCAGCTTCTCTGTTAAAATACATATATAAATGTGTTAAAATAATATTGTATGTGAGTTAAAAGTAGAAGAAGAATTTAATTAAAATTTAAGTAGATGTATAGAATCCAATTAAAGCATGAAAGAAAATTGGTTAAAACAAACGAGAAAATCAATTAAAATAGATGAAAAATTAGTTAAAATATGAACATAGTACTCATATATATTTGATGATAAAAATAAAAATATGTATTTACGAAAAAAAAATAAAACGAAAAATAAAATAGAAGACAAAAATTATCTTTTTCAGAAACTGATTATTAAAGTCCACCAAAGAGTGGAACTATTTGAAGTACTTTTTTATAGAGATTAGACAATAAATCCCCCCAACTATCAAGGATTTTTAATTAATTTTTTTTATTATAACTATTTTAAAAATATATCATATCGATGCAATACACTTTGATCTAACTCATGCCAACTAAAATTCTACGACTCGACCAACCTTACGATTAACACCCCTACTATTGGTCCCACCTCTCTCACCTTTTTCTTTGGGCCCCTAACCTCACACTGTTAACTCCACTAAGTTTATCTCTCTCATCCTTTTGAAGAGAGATATATTAATATTTTTACTTTTTAGGTAGCGGTCATGTTCACGTGATAATAGAATCTTTCTTTCTCATTAATGAATTGTTAACTACAAAGATATAATTAATAAATTCTCTTTATTTCAAAAGTACATGATATATTTTAAATTTTTTATTATATTCAAATACGATAGATTTCAAATTAATTATATATATACAATTCACTATTTAAATTATAAAAAAACAAAAGTTGTTCTTGCTACATCTAAATAGTCACAAGTGATCCCCACGCCTCATCCGAGATGAACATTTCGCTATTTCGACCCTGTTAACACATTTCAACTCAGCTAATAAGCATCCCGCAGTATCTTTTGAACGGATGAATATATTAGGCATTTTTTTATAAATTACATACTGATATAAATAATTTTATTTTTAATCTAATATAATTATGATTGAAGTATAGAAATATATCTAAAAGTAAATAAAAATACACCACAACCAAGTGAACGTCGCCACGAGGAATGCCAGTAGTGTTAACCTTTCTGCGTTCAACGTCAGGTCGCTCAGGGAGCACAATGGTGCCATTTTTTTATTTAAATTATACATACTAATCATCTTCGGATTTTCATCTTTTCCCAAAATGCGAAGGGTTTTCGGATCAGAAAGCGAATCCGAAGAAAATATCCATTTCGGATCAAAAATGTGACTCGAATTCGAATAAATTTTCGGATCCCATGGATCCATTGACACCCCTCTGAAGCGGACGGGACGGATGATGAAACAGCGCGCAGTTCTCGGGGAGGGTGGCCAATGGGACGGTCCCAGTTCCCTCGTTGCCGGAATATGGAGCGCCACGGCTTCGCCGGACGGCCGCGAAGCGTAGCCGGAATATGGACCGCCCACAGCTTCCCGTTCCCCTTTTCCTAGTTGCCAGAGGAGTCCCTTTAAGTAGTCGTTGCCGGATCAACTGAAGCCGGCGAGATGGTCCGCATGGGTACTGGGAAGCGGCAAAGGATGACAACGGCCAAAAAAGGAGGAGGGAAGCAGGGGAAGCGTCGAAGGTCTGATTGGAGCTCTTCCTCCTCGCCTCCGGTCACCGAAGGGATTGGAGATGGTGACGGCGATGGCGCACACGAGAAAACAAAGTCGAAGCTTTCCTCTAACGGCAGCGGAAATGAGAAGGGCTTCACCATAGATCCCGACGTGTTAGACTGTCCGATTTGCTTTGAGGAGCTGTCCCCTCCTGTCTTCCAGGTCCATGGAAGGAAACGCCGCCTTTAATTCCCCCCCCCCCCCCCACCATCTATTTTCTGTCTTCTTCTGCCACCTCATCATCATCATCATCATCAACTGACACATATCAATCCTGTTCTCAATTTTGTGTTGATGTAGTGCTGTAATGGGCATGTCGCATGCTTATGGTGCCGCTCCAATGTGGAGAACTGCCCTTTCTGTAAGAGTATGATTGATATCCGTTGCCGGGCAGTCGAAAAGATTATGGAGTCCATCAAAGTATCTTGCCCTTATGCCAGTAGTGGGTGTGAGCAGGTTCTCAGTTACTTGAACATAGATCTGCACAAAAAGATGTGCGCTTATTCACCATGCTACTGTCCAACAGCCGATTGCTCCTTTAAAGGCCCGATTCGGAAACTATATCATCACTTTGTTGAAGGAGTACATCGTGGTTGCTCCCTATCTTTTCGATTCAATCGAGCCTGTAGTGTCGTTATGAATAAAGAAGAGCATTTTCTTGTTCGTCATGGGCACGATGGCGCCCTCTTTCTTCTCCTCAACAAGACACAAGTTGGAATGGGCAACGCTGTCATGGTGGCCTGCTTAGGGCCTGACTCAATGGAGGGGAAGTACACATACAAGGTCAAAGCTACAGATCAAATGAAAGTAAGCTCCATTCAGCTGGAGTCTCCCATGACTAATCTCAAGCGTTGGGAGGGCATTTTACCTCAGAAGAATTTTCTCTTGATCCCAGAAGATTTTGGTGGACGGAACCTTGACTTAGAGATCACAATATTTTGCATCAAGGTACATGTTTTCTGCCCGAATCATGAGATTGTTGTATGTTTTGCGTAAACAATGGCGGGGCTGGCTACGTATTACTTTGGCTGTCACAAAGCCGGAGTGATGTGTTGGTATATATATGTGGATGAATACAACTGTGGCACTTATAGCATTTCACATCTTTCATTGTTGATATGTGGGGCCTTCTTAGAAAAAAACCATTTTCCAACTTTTCAACTGTCGCTGCTAGATTTGCATGTATAGCATTAGGGATGTCAACAAGGACCACGACCATTCAAGCTTCTTCTTTTTTTCCCCTTCCTTTCCCTGATTCTTCATAGTTTATGTGGATGTTAGGATAAGATCTATCTGCAAAATTGAGGTTTTCATATCTAACATCTGTTGTTTGAGTGCAATTCGTTGTAGGGTAACTCTGGGTGCAGAAATACAGCTAGAAAGAAGGGATCAACTACATCGAGGAAGCCTTCTAGCGGCCCCCGAAGTAAACTCCAGAACAAACGTTGCACCTACTGTCCATAGCTAGCCGTGGGTGCAAAGGCGAAGGTGAAGATGTTTTCTACTTCCAAATGGTGGTGTCTATAGGAAAGCTGTGTTTTTCTCTATCCTTTTTGCTGTTGGATATCTACGTACGTACATTCATGCCCACGCACATTAATGTGTGTTTTCAAGTGGCCAGAGGAGAGAGATGTAATTCAGCGATGTGGTCTAGTTAATTCTAGATATGTGTATGATGCTACTAAATGCGATGTTTATGGATGAATGCCAGTGAAAAATGTCTTTCTGACATTTAATTATGCTTTTGTGTTTGCTGGCGTTGGAGATCTTAAATTAGACCGTAATGAGATGAGCCGACAACGGGAGATCTATCATATATATTGTGTAAATAATGACATAACTGCTAGATCTCTTTGGCCGATCGACTCCAAGCGCAGTATGATATGATTGTTGGATTTGAACCGTCATGAACTGTTTCTGTTTCTGTGAGTCCGTAGGAAATCTGATGCTCTCAAAGGAGTCGAGATCTTCTAAGTACACAGATTTTGAAGGAATTTTACATTTAAATATTTCAGTGTAAAATTTTTCGCAAGTTTTTTAAGGATCGAAACTCAAAATTTCCACCAAATCTCTCTGCACTTACCAACTTCCCTCTACTCTTGTATTTAGAGGATCTCCACTCCTCTCAAAGCGGGTTGTCCTCATTGAATCCTGCACCTTTCTCGACACAATGCTCTGTCCTGGGCATCTTTTTTTTTAATTTAAATGTTTGTACAGTACTGGTGTGGTGTTCGGTTTTTTTTCGCGTCTTAAGACATGTTGGATACTTGGATGCCAAATTTTTGGCGCTCCTATTCGTTACATACAAAAAAAAAAGTGCTACATAAATTTATTAATATTTTTTTGTTTGATAATTTTAGTTGGAGGTAATACAGCCCCGCCGGTGAAAGGCCGACGCGAACTTCGCGAAGACGTACGCTTTCTAGTTTTAAATGGTGATATCCAGGAAAGCTGCTATTTTTCTTTCCCGTGTTTGCTATTGGATAGCTATAGTAATGTATCTACATTCGTACCAATGCATAAATGCACGTTTAGGAGAGATTTTGGCGATGTGCGCCCTTATTAATTTTAGATGTATGTATGTTATTACATGCGATGTTCACGAATGAAGGCCAGTGAAATACGTCTTATTAAAATTTTGGGCAGTGGGGATGTGCTTTATGTTGGAGAACCGAATGGGTTACATCATATCGAAAAAATTAAATAAATTCTATGTGTTTATATAATCTGGATCTTAGAACCTCAATACTTATGTTTTGTAAGTTTCTATATATTATCAGAGTAGATCAAGATTTATTATAATAATTTCGCCAACTCTATTCTAATTTTTACGGCCTATTTTAACTAT
This sequence comes from Colocasia esculenta, assembly GCA_014218235.1. Classification (NCBI taxonomy): domain Eukaryota; kingdom Viridiplantae; phylum Streptophyta; class Magnoliopsida; order Alismatales; family Araceae; genus Colocasia; species Colocasia esculenta. The sequence goes on from CM024761.1 coordinate 14,963,909, forward strand.
GAGAAAGAGTGTTGGAGAACCGTATGAATTATCTCATATCGAAAAAATCAAATAAGTTTCATGTACTTATATAACTTGAGCTTTAGAATCTCAACACCTAAATTTTATGAGTTTTTACACTTTATCATTTAATTGTGGTTTGGTGTTTTTTAACTGCTGTTCGAGAATTTATTAAATTAGATGGCAATATTAACAGTTTGACAAATAGAGTGTCGTCTTTTTGCGTTCCTTGGGGACGGGGAGAGGAGAAAAAAAGGCAAACAGAAAAAAAAAGGTATGTATTTCCGGTCTTTCTTGAATCCACCTTCCTGTTTTGGGTCTTCATCTTCCGCTGTCTAATAAAAACTCCCAGAAAGATTTCGTGCAAGTTGAGAAAATAAACAGTGCACAAAGAAGTGGCTAATTATATTTTTTATCTTAGGTTTAAATTTTCATCAGCCTCGAGATTGATATTCGTGAATTTTAATATCACAACATAATAATTTTATATTTTTATTTATACGTATTGTTCTATTCCATTGAATCAAAAAAAATTAGATCTATATATCTCGAAAATTGTAAGTAGACTAGGTAAAACTCTGCCCTCCCCCTCCCCCTCCCCTTTTTTAACTAATCAACCCAATCAAGGTCCTCTAAAAAATTCGTAAAAATTCAAGTTCGAACACTGGGATGTCCTTAAACCGTCCCATCCCAATACCAATTGAAATATCCCCAGTCGATTTTTAAGGGTTAGATGGTTAGTTGGACAGGGGATTGTCTGCTCGGGATAAAGAGTCCGTTGATTGGTTAGCCTTATCTTTTATCTTTTCTAGTTGGATAGAAAAGATTTTTTTATCCGAGCTCATTTTTTATATTTTTTCATTTTGATAATTTAGAGTGAGTGGGATAGAAGATGAGGATAAATCTTCTAGTAAAAAAAGTCATCTAACTTGGGGATAGGCAATCCCATCTCTTAGTCTAGGTTTTTCATATCACGAGTAGCAATCTTATTCAAGATAGCGTCAGCAGTATAAATTATCTGGTGTCTTAATTCGTAAATAGGTTTGTTCCAATAATAAGCTGGAGATAAGTAACCTTATTAATTATACTTCTGAGCAGCTCTATGTGAACAAGTTCCTCCAGCTCCGTTGAATCTTATAGGATAGTTAATTTTCTAGTTTGGCTGATTACTCCTCCAAAGATTAGAGAGAGAGAGGGTTATAGTCTTCTTGGAATTCATGGTGTGATAGAGACAAACATTTTGTAAGAAAATTCATGTGGATTGTAAGACTAGCATTTTTATTAGTTGAGAAATTTTGTCAAACCCGTTTTCCCTTTTCTTAACTAGAGGAAAAAAATACTAGTTTCACAATTCGCAATAACTTATTACAAAATTAATCTTATAGTAAATATTTCTTATATTTTTTTAGATAAAAAAGGCACAAAAGTAGTTAGTTCAAACACTTAGGACATGCTTGGTATTTAGATAGATCGGAGATAGAGTGAAGATGAGGATATCTTCACTCTATTCCCGATCTATGTAAATACCAAACATATCCTTAAGACTTGTTTAAATATAACTTACAAAAACTAAATAGGTTTATTTATTGTAAATATATTTCCATTAATAAGTGAATTTATGTCAAATCTTACTTAACATGAAAAAAACGTCATGATCATAAACCAACTCATAATAATAGATTTATGAAAAATGTGTTTATAGAAAGATTTTGAGTCTATGGTAAACTCAAATGAGTTTATAACAAATCTATTTTTACGTCTCCAAATAAAAATTTTAATTAAAGTGTGCATCTAAACAGCCCCTTAGATCTCGTTGGGACGAACACCATGACTAACTGCTCGAATCTAGATGTCATGGGCTTTAGCTCCTCGTTGATTCCCGGCTTATTCTCTCTCTTCTCCTCATTGCCTCTGCCGGGTTCGGGTCGGTCCTCGGGCTTCAGATGTTTGCGCTCAGATGACAACCCTACCCAATCTGAACCGATTCGAAAATTATTGGATTCGGATCATCTCTCGTGCTGGTTCGGACCTCTGCATTGCCGAGAACTGACATACTTAAGGCAGGTACCTGATCAGACCGGACTCACAAACGGAAGAATCTGCAACTGGTCTAGAAAGTATCTAGTGGTTACTTAATCATCCACAAGCAGCTTAAGAAGAGTCGTGGTTGTTCTTATCTCTATGTTTGCAGCAAGTGATATTTTTTTAAATTAATTAGGTATTGCATTATAGATACATCTCAAGTTTACAATTAAAATTAGTTAGACTTCAACAAGAGTTAATTACATTCATCTTAAAGTTAGGAACGTAGTATTTTTTTTCTACTTATATTTATGTAGTAATATTATTCATGAGAAATATCACAGTGCCGTAAATACTGCTTTAATTATTTGGCTGGTAATCACACCAGACATATTTGGTGCAGGGTTAAATGGACGTCTTTTGAGCGGAAGTCTAGTATGCAAGAAATACCTTGTCAAAAAAATAGTATGCACGAAATTCTCACAAAATTTATGGAAATACTTTAGCCACCAAATTGTACTTATATTTAAATTATTAAAAAAAACAACAACAACAACAAAATTCTTCTTGCTACATCTGAATGATCACAAGCTGCTCCCTGGCCTCATCCCAGATGAACGCCGGTAAGGGTCACCTTGACGGCATCCGCCAAGCCGAACAAAGCCACCGCCGCGGAGGTGGGCACGCTCAGCGCCAGGAGCGCGAGCACCCCGAGGGCCACGCTCGGCCGGGTTCCCATCAACGCCACCTGCACCATCCCGGTGAGCCGGTATACTCCAGCGCCGTAGCTCGCGTAGTGCGGCTTCTCCCACTCCGCCCAGTCCTCGGGCGGCTCGTAGTTCCTCTCCGCCATCTGCATCTCCCGAAGGCGCCGCCGCAGCACCACCATGCCCTCGTCCACCAGCCAACCCCCGGACTCGGCCCCGCCCACGTCGTCTCCGCCGCGCCTGGAGGCGGAGGCCACCATACTCAAGGGGACGCGGCTCGTCCCGGGAATCCCCACCCCCGAAGTCCGGCACCGGCGCCGCGACGCTGAGGGCGCGAACGGCCGTGGTGGGTTGGGAGGGAGGAGAGAAGACATGAACGAGCAGGACGCCATGTCAGAGTTTAGAGGGGGTGCCAGGCAGCGGAAATGGTGAGCTCTGTACACAGGACAAAGAAGGGGAAGAGTTCGCCGCTTTTATAGGAGAGGCGGGTGGAGTTGTGGGCGCGGGAAACCGCGTCTGGTGCAGCTTAATCAGCTGCGGTTGCTGCCATGGCCTTCCTTCCGTCAGGGGGAATGTTTGGGCTCGTCTTGGCTCGAAGAATGGGAGGTATTTTTATTAAACTAAGTATGGTGATCTGTGCATGCGAGGAGGAGGGGGCCGGCGCCGTCCCCACATGGAAGCCCCGCTGGATGCACTGCTGCTGTTGGAAGCCACTAAACAAATAGAGGAACGCACGCCATGTCTGTTAAGCCTTCTGAGAAGGTGCCTCCTCGCCGGCTGATGGCGATCGCGACTCGGGAAAGCCGGGGGGGCGTAGAGAAGTGGAAGAGGAAGGAGGAGTGACGTGGGTTTGGAATTTGGATCCAGATCGTTCCCCCGTCTGGGTCAAAGATCTCGGGTTTGCGTCTCGGAGTTTTGCCACTGGAGTCATATAATGTAAAATATTTGCGAGGTGGGAAAGGGACGATCCAGACGGCACTCGCACTCGTTCCCAACTCCTCATCTGTAGTTCTCTCTCTCTTTTTTTTTTTTTTTTTTTGCTCTAAACGCAAGCTGTTTACTAATCAGACCCTCATCACCGCCTGAACTCTGTTACATACTTACATATATGCGCGTTCAAATGGAAACTTAATGCCCCCAACCCGATGAATCCATCATGATCAATCAACTGTTGAAGCAGTCTAATCCGACCCTCTCACGGCTTGTCCCATGTATAAGAGTTGTCGCGCGCAGAGTGACATGCAGCTAGCAAGGGCTTCGCCGGCCTTGCAGCTGTCCGAACCCTGCTGCGCACGGAGACAGGTGTTTTCTTCTTAAAAGAAGGGAGTCTGAATTGAACTTTGTTTTGAGGGAGAATTAATTGTTTATCTTTCGTAAAAATTTGATATTATTTTTAAATTTTTATTAAATTTTTTTGCATTGTCTAATCTTTTTTATGTGAGATTTATTTTTAAATTTTTATCATTAACTTCTGTTATCTCTTTTTTGTTAAATGGTAATTCTAACCCCCAGTGATTATTTCACTTGTAAAAATATGTAATTATTTAAGTACGTACTTACAGAATTATATGTGTAACTACGTAAGTATATAAATTTTATAACTACCTAAATATATAATTACATACTTATGCAGTTATACATGTAACTCTATAAATACTTAATAACTACGAGATTTACATAAAGAAATATTTACTTAGTAAAAAGTAAATAGTTACATACTTATGGAGTTATACATATAAGTCTGTAAATATTTTCTAAATAGTTATAGAGTTACACGGAGGAGTAATTACAGACAGACTTTTGTAGAGTAAAATTAGATAATTACATATTTACGTAGTTACACATTTAACATTGTAACTACTTCATACATTGTTACATAATTACAGGAAAAAATACTTACAAATTTAAGGCGTAAAAAATTATATACTTACAGAGTTACACATGTAACAAGTTGTTACAGAGTTACACATAGTGTGTAACTATTTATTTTTGGGAGAATTACTAATTAGTAAGTAGGGAGAATTACCCATCAGTCTTTGATTTTGTGGGACTTATTTTTAAGTCTCTTGTGTAGACGACGCTTTCGTGGTGCCCACAAAGAGGGGGGAATGAATAGTGGTGTGGGTATATGTGTGATATGGAGTGGATGGCAAAAAAGATAATAAAATAAAAAGATCGTGATCGTCAGGCACGCGAGGGTGCCGAATGGAGGCGCACGCGCGAGGGGTACGGATGAAGGAAGTGATCACGTACGTACCTTTTTAGTGGAGGGAGATTGCACGGGGGAATGTGGGTCCTCTCTTCCTCTACGAACACGACCGGCCACGGTAGAGGGCATTTCCTCGTTGATTACCCTGTCAAAAAAGACAAATAAGATAGGGGCAGATTAGCCGAACGTAGTATACAAATCCTCAAAATAAATAAAATGAATATGAATAGAAGGAGAAGAACACACCTTGTGGTGTTTTTTTTTAAACCCCTAAAGTAGGTGTGTGTGTGTGTGTGCATGCATGTGTGTGTAAAAGGAAAAGGAGGGTCACGTGGGGCCCAGAGGGAGTAGAAATGTAAATAAAGAGAGGGGAAGGGAGGTGGTTCCCCAAATGTTGGTGCGGCGTGATGGGCCGTTGCCGGTTGGACGACGGAGGATGTAGAGGAGGAAGACGTCGATGCCTCGCTCTGGTATACGTCGACGACGGAGGATGGAGGAAGTTGAAGGTCGGATGGCATGGCGCGAATCCGGCAGAGCTTCGCTGCTTCGTGGAATCCCCCCTGACCAACTGACCCTCTGGTCAAATTTAAAAGCATCAGATTCTTGAATTGCGTCCAAAAAGGAAGCCGCGATTATGAATTGAATCGCGTCCGGGCGGCAGGCCGCGATTAAGAAAGTCAAACCGATGGGACATACGCGCGGGGAATTGTTGCCAGTCAAATCTCTGAATCGCGTCGGGGCAGGCCACCGCGACTTGAATCGCGGCGGGCCGCCCGGACGCGATTACAAAATGCATGGTCCCGAGGCAATCGCTCGTAAACGCGCTATCTGCTGAGGTGACGGTTCAGATTTGACCTTCTGAATCGCGTCCACTGACACGGACGCGATTACAAGATTTTCTCGTAATTGCGACATGGGCACTCAAGTGCGGCGACTTCGAGGGGCGTAGCGTTTTTTGACTTTGAAATCACATCTGGGCGGCAGGACGCGATTATAGTAACATGTGCTCATAAACACATCCGTCATGCACAACACCTTCATGCTAGAAGCATGATCGCGTCCTGCATGGCCGGCGCGTTAAGGTCGCGCCCTGTGAAGCCGTCGCAACAAGGTTTCTGAATCGCGTCCGCCAGTCCGGACGCCTTTCAATGAATCTGTTCACGGCCCTCTGTGAACCAAATTTGCCTTCCGGGGGCGCTGCCCCCGGACCCCCACGACCTGACCGCGTGGTCGATCCGCAACCAAACCACCTTGAAGCGATGGGGAAGCATCCGGAAAGAAGAATGGGTGAGATCCAGAAATATTGGAAAAATACTCTTACGAGGCAAAAATATGGTCATTGTGGCGTTACGGCGCAATATGAAATTTGCCTGCGGTGGAGCCAAATTCGCGTGCCTACACCTTGTAATTAGGTAAGCCCTTCTGAAACTATATAAGTCTCTTCTTCTATAACTATGTAATTCAGGAACTTAAAAATAAGTCTCCCAAATTAGAGATTGATTGATAATTCTCCTTGTAAATGAGTAAATACCTATTTATGTAAATCTTAGGGGTGTCAATTGGGCCGGGCCAGCCCGGAGGCAAGAAAGCCCGGTCCGATTTTAACCGGGCTTGGGTCGGAAAAATTAGTCCGTTCAAATTTTTGGCCCTACCCAGCCCATCCCAAAAAGAATAGGGTCGGGCTTGGGCTTTGTGAGGCCCGGCCCGTCTGACCCTGAATTTTTTAATATATATATATATATATATAATATATATATATATATATATATATATATATATATATATATATATATATAATCACGACGCGCTTAAGGGTCGCCTTCTGGTTTCCTGGTCGCGATGGGCCGATATGTCGCCTCTCTGATCGAGAGCTGACTGTCGACCTGTTTGTGTTCCGTTTTCGCTGCAACTCGATTTTTCTTAGCACCTGTGCTGTTTCTAGTACAGTGCTACTCTAGTCTCTTCGCTCGGTGCTCGGCACTTGAGGGCTTGTCCACGAGACAGGTTGTTACCGTTACCTAGGACCCCCAGCCCCGCGCGTCTGTTAGAGGGAGTTCTCCGGGCGGCGGGTGTGTGTAGACACCGCCGAGGGATGAATGTGTTCGACGACGCGTACAAAGAGGGATGTGGAAGGTGAGAAGAGGATCGTGATCGCCAGGTGCACGTGGGCACCGAATGGAGAGTGCACGGCGAGGGGTGCGGATGGAAGAATGATTGTGAACGTACTTTTTTTGCTGGGAGATTGTGCGGGGGATGATGTGGGCCCTATCTTCCTCTACGAACACGGTCGACCGCGGTAGAGGGCGTTTCCTCGTTTGATTACCCTTGCAAAAAAAACAAATAAGAATGGGGATTAGCGAAATGAGGCGTGTAGTACCGAATCCTGAATAAATAAAATGAGTAAAATGGGGAGGACTCACCGGATGGTGGTTTTTAAACCCCTAAAAATGGTGTGTGTGTGTGTGTGTATGCATGCATGTGTGTAAAAAAGAGTAAAGAAGGGCCACGTGGGGCCCGAAGTAGGTGAAAATGTAAAGTGCCACGTGGGGCCGGGAGGAAATAAAAATGTAAATAAAAGAAGAAAGAGGAAGGGGGGTGCTTCCCCAAACGTTGGTGCGGCGTGACGGACCGTTGCCGGTTGGAGGAAGAGGAGGAAGACGTCGTCTGCCTTGCACGTGGAATGGAAGGAGACGACAGCGCCAAACTCCGAGGAAGAAGAATGGGTCGGCGAGGAATGGCTCGGAGTCAAGGCGAGGATCCGGCAGAGCTTCACCACTTCGTGGACCCCCCCCTACAAATGACCCTCGGGGGTCAATTTATAGGGGTAAATCTTTGAATCGCGTCGGGTACAGCCGCCGCGACAAGGAGTTGAATCACATCTGGGCGGTAGGCTGCGACTTGAATCGCGTCGGGCTTGGGCGCCGCGACAAGGATTTAAATGCGTCTGGGCGGCAGGCCGCATTTCAGAAGGTCAATTTGATGAGACAGGCGCCTGATTGCCGTCAATGTCTCTGAATCGCGTCCTGTTAGGATGCCGCAATAAGGAATGGAATCGCGTCCACCAGGGCTGCCTCGACTTGAAACACGGCGGCCATGGCTGACGCGATTACCCTAGAGGCAATTTTCGAGGCAATCAGCTTATAAATGCGCTTGTCTGCTGGAAGCTTTTAGGATTTGACCTTTTAAATCGTGTCTTCTGATGAGGACGCGATTCAGGCTTTTCTCATGATTACGGGCATGAGCGCGATGACTTTCTGGGCCACACTGAATCGCGTCTGGGTGGCAGGACATGACTACAAACTGAGTAGGACGACATACAGGCCGCGATAAGGTTGCGCCCCTGAAGGCCGTCGCTATAAGGATCCTGAATCGCGTTCGAGGTACAGGACGCGTTTTAGAGAGAGGTGGCTGCCATACCCGTCGCGACATGAATTTTAAGCTTATGATACCCGAGGGGTTTCGGAAATGAAGGGGAAGCACTGGGGAAGAATGAGGATGATCCAAAATGATGGGAAAAACACTCTTTCAAGGCAAAGTGAAGGCCATTTGTTGTATTATGGCGCAACATGAAATTTACCCGCGGTGGAGCCGAATTCGCGTGTCTACAACTGCCACGCCTTGGCGTCTGCTTTGCACGGGAGCGAAGCGGAGGGACACGAAGTGGAGCGCAATAGAGTGTAATACAATGAAAAGAAATGAAGTGTAGCGAAGTGGAGTGTAGCGAGAGCGGACTGAAAAGTAGACTCCAGGGTGAAAAATAGACACGCATAATCATTAGGGACTGCCACCTGATAAGAGTCTTTCACCAACACCCAAGGAAGTCACCACCAGGAAGAAGACCTAAAGAAACAAATGTTTGGACAGAGGAAAAGGACAAGAAAGGAAAAGACCAACTTCCAGCGTCGGGGAAGTACCTAAGGACACAATCCGTTAAGTTGCACCATTGGGGGCGTCTGCCACTGCTGCAGGTGGGTCTTGGGAGAGAAGGAGGAGAGATCAACTTCTAGCGTCGGGGAAGTACCTAAAGACACAATCTGTTAGGTTGCACCATCGAGGGTGTCTGCCACTGCCTCAAGTGGATCTCTGGGAAAAGGAAAATAAAAGGGATAAGTCCAAACAAAGGATTCTTAAGAAAATCGGCCCGGATGCAACAACAAAGGGGGGTTGGGTATTCGACCCGGAATGGAAAATTTCAAGTTGCTTTGAATTTCGAGGTGCGGATGGCCCTCAAATTGACTTGGAAGAGTGGTTTTCCACTGAGATTTCATTATGCATGTATGCTGGGCTAAAAGGAAAATAAGATTAAAAGAGGAGTAGAAAATAACCAAGGATAATATTGTTACGCCGGTGAGTCAGGACCGGGGTTTTATGCATGGGTCCGTCGTTCTCACACGCCAAGCGTAACGGCCTATCCGTGCGGCTACGGATCCTCTGGGATAATCATTGTTTTTGATAGAGGGGAACTCAAATCCCAGATTCCTCAGAGCCACAAGGTCCTTGGTGTGCTCTAGAGGTATAACATATAGTAGATGTAGATAAGTGATGGTGAAGGCAGCAGCGGCCTGATGTAGCGCCAGATGAGGTAACTCGAATCCTACGCTCAAAACTCATTAGCCAAGAAACAAATGTCATGGAAAAACAACATTCATTCAAAGCATGTCTTGGAGCATTAATAAAGTATTAAATAAACAGCTCATTTGGTTTGTTTGTTAGACCATGAGGATAGGTGATCTCTGGCTAAGGAGATTGGATTTAAGGATGGAAGGAAACCATGAAGGGGAAGATTTGCATCGTCCCAGCGCAAGTAGGAGGCGCAACATGCTTTGTGCAAGACCATCAGGAACTTTTTGGATTTTGAAAATATTCAATTTTTTTGTAAGATTTTTGGATGTATTCAAATTTTTATGGATTTTAAAAATATTTGGATTTTTTGTTTTGGAAATATTCATCTTTTTTTGTTAATTTTGAGAGTATTCATCTTTTTTTGTTTTGGTTTTGGTTGTATATTCATCTTTTTGTTGATTTTAAAATATTATCATGTCATGGTGGTATTAAGGTTATGAGAACTGACTGGCGATAGATCCTTGTTACCTCCCGATTCATTAAGGAATGCCCAGAGTAGGGCGTGCATTTGAAGTGGTGCCCAGGGGCTGATTTCTTGTGGCTAACAGTGCCACTATCAAAGTCATGCCTGAAAAGGCGACTAAGTCTGGCAGGGAGAAGGGAATAAGATTTGGAGACAAGCTTGATATGGGTTTTGAGGAGTTGGGTTTGACTACCCTCCTTGGCACAACCGTCAGAAGGTTCAGTCTCATTTAAACACTGGGGCTTTTGAATTATTTGGAATCTTGAGTGATGACCACTTGATTGTAGGGAATGCGTACGACCGGGTCTATTTGGATCTCCGCGGGGACTTTGCCACTCTTTGTCATGCCCTATTATCTTGATTTGATTTTGATTTTTGCATGCATACGACCGGGTCCTTTTGGATCTCCACGGGGACTTTGTCACTCTTAACATACATTTTGACTTTGATTTGATTGGTCATTTTGATTTTGCCCATTTGGAGGACGTCCTCTTATGACGGAGTGCTTTGGGAATGCTTCTTTGTCCAGACTGCCTCTACCACCTATACTTTGGCCGAAAGAGGAGAGAAACAGACATTTGTGCCATTCAGGCGAGGCTGTGACGGTGACGGTGCCTATCGAGAACAATCAGCTTAGGGCGCTGTGAAGTGTATGAATTGCCCATGCCGAGGGCAGACTTTAATGATCCAGGAGGGAATTTCGGACTCCTGGCGCGGAATTCTCATAACAGGAGTGCTGTGATGGCACGACAATGTTGAAATATTCATCTTTTTATGGATTTTTGACACTGATGTAGACACGCGAATTTGGCTCCACCACGGGCAAATTTCATATTGCGCCATAATGCCACAAATGGCGCTCTTTTTGCCTCGTAAGAGTGTTTTTTCCAATATTTTTGGATCTCACACATTCTTTCTCGGTGCTTCCCCAGGTGGTTCGGTTGCGGATCGATTCGCATCCGCTACAGTGGACGCCTTTTAAACGCGACGATCATGGTGGACGCGATTCAAGACCTTAACGCGGCGGCCATGTCGGACGCGTTCATCAGCACGTGCTCTAAATGAAATCGCGTCTGGTATGACCGCCGTGATTTAAAGTCAAAAGGCTATGGCCCCGGAAGTCGCCGCACTTGAGAGCCTACGCTCGGAAATCACGAGAAAATCTTGAAAACGCGTCTGGGTGGCACGACGTGATTTAGAAAGTCAAATCCGAACCGAAAGTGCATTTATAAGCCGATTGCCTCTGAACCACGCATATTGTAATCGCGTCCGGGCGGCCCGCCGCGATTCAAGTCACGACGGCTTGTTCGGACGCGATTCTAAACATAGCCGCAGGCTACGGCCATCATGCGCATGTCACATCGATTTGACTTTCTTAATTGCGGCCTACCGCCCGGACGTGATTCAATTCATAATCGCAGCTCCCTATTTGGACGCGATTCAAAAATCTGATGCCTATAAATAGACTCCCGATGGTCATTTGTTCAGGAGGGCCATTCAAAGCGGAAAAGCCCTGCCGGATTGGCGCCTCGACTCCGAGCCCTTCCACTCCGACCCATCCATTCCCGGAGCGCGGAACCGGCGTCCCCTCGTCATCCACGGCGGCGGGAGCTCCTTCCTCGCCTTCCTCCATCCATCCCGGCACCGGCTACCACGCCTCCACACCATCCATTCGGGGAAGTACCCCCTCCCCTTTCTCTTTTCCTCTTATTTTCACCTCCTCCGGGCCCCACGTGCCCCTTTTACTTCCTTTTTAACACACACACATGCATGCATTTCACACACACCTACATTTTAGGGGTTTAAAAGCCACCACACGGTGAGTTCTCTCATTCTTTATTTATGTCATTTTATTCATTTTTTTGGAATTGTATATTATACGCCCATGGCTAATCCCCTTTCTTTACTTTTATTTATCTTTTTTGTCAGGATAATCAACGAGGAAACGCCCTCTACCGCGGTCGACCGTGTTCGTAGAAGAAGAGAGGACCCACACTCCCCTGCGCAATCTCCCTGCTAAAAGGTACGCTCACAATCACTCTTCCACCCAGCACCTTCGCCGTGCATCTCCCTTCATCACCATCGCATGCCTGGCGATCACGATCTTTTTATTTTATTGTCTTTTTCGTCATCCACTCCATATCACACACACATACCCACACCACTATTCATTCCCCCCTCTTTGTGGGCACCGCGAAATCGTCGTCTACAACTGGTAAAACATAGTAAGAATTTGGAGGGTAAAGGGAGGACGAATGCCCTGCGCTGGGGCGAGACTCAGAGGTCTACAAGAATTTACATTTTTTTATTCAGAATTAAAAAGACACATGGGGGCTAAAACCCCGAAAACCGTGCGAGAATGGTCGAAGGACCCGATTGAAAATGGAGAGGAGAAAATGGAGAAAAGATTTTGGAGACTCCAGCGGGGCCGGAGGGGATTGGAGAAGAAGGAGGGCGCGGTGCCCTGAAAGAGAGGAATCCGGATGGCCCGAAGGAGATGAAGGAAAAAGTGGGCTGCGAGGGGCCAAAGAGGAGGGTGCGCAGCGTAGGGCGCAGGATGGAGAAGTGCCGCGTGGGGCACAAGAAGGAGATGTGCCACGTGGGGCACGGAATGGAGATGTGCCACGTGGGGCACTGGAGGGAGTTGTGCCACGTGAGGCACTGAATGGAGTTGTGCCACGTGGGGCACGGAAGGGAGACGTGTCAGACGTGGCACAATGGGAAGATGTGCCACGAGGGCACGGAAGGGAGAGTAAGGAGTACAATGGGAAGATGTGCCACGAGGGAGAGTAAGGAGACTACGGCAGTTGTGTTTGTTCTTAGTTCCGTGTCTCACTCCGACGGGAGGTGCTAGACATGAACCGTTGGTCGAGGGTAAGGCGCGTGGCGCACCTGACCGGCTGACTAGTGTAGCGTTTTGTAGCTAGTGTGCTTGTCCAGGCAGTGTCTATTGTCTGTGTTTACAGCTGGGTTCTTGTGGTGCCTTGGTTTACACGGGTTTTCCGGTCCCGTTGTGTAGCCTAGACCGATGACCGTGTAGTTTCTTTCACGCTTCCAAACTTGACTATGTTTAGTAGAATAGATTTTACTGCTTTATTTATTTATTGCACTTAGTTCTATTCTGCTGTTAGAACCAATGGGAGATTGGTAGTCTCTACTGGACTTCTTCGTGAAGCTCACTCTCTGTTTTGTAGGTGAGCCTCCGCGGCGGACTGAGGAGACGGGCCCGCAGTAGTCGGCATCTCTAGTGGCAGTGTTCCCCAGCAGTTGTACTTCACCCTCGGGGTATGCCCCTAAGGGATGTGTTCTTTCCCATTTATTTCAGCACTTGTACTTTATTTACTTTGGAACTGTACTAGACTGTTATCTAGTGTTAGACATTTTTGTTCACTTGTGGTGCACTTTAGTACGTTTGTTGTTATTTATCTCTATTACATATCTTGTTAGACCGATCCGTTAGCCCTTCCGGGTCTCTAGATCCGTGGGCGGCGATCTTAATGTTCAGATTCTTGGTGGGAGCCGAGGGTTCGAGCGTCGGGGTCGTTACAATATATATATATATATATAAAGAGTTATATTTATTTTTTCTATAATAAATCTACTCAAAAATTTTTTTTTATAAATTGAATGTTAATATAGATATAAGTAAATATACATTGTTTTTTATAGATATATTAAAATTATATATTATATATAATATTTTTTATATTTTCGAGCCGGACTGGACTTAAATGAACTTTTCCTGGGCCCGAGCCGAGCCACCCATACCGAGCCTAGGTCGGGCCTAACAAGGCCCGGTCCAGGCACGGCCCATTGACATCCCTATTAAATCTCTATGTAGTTACAAAGTTAAATGTGTAACTGCATAAGTATGTAATTACATACTTACATTATAAGAATTACATACTTATGCAGTTACACATGTAACTCTGTAAGTACATACTTATGCAGTTACACATTGCATAAGTATGTACTTACAAACAGACTTTTATAGAGTAAAATTAGGCAATTACATACTTACGTTATTACACATTTAACTATGTAACTACTTCATATCTTGTTAAACAATTACAGAAGAAATATTTACAAATTTAAGGCGTAAAAAATTATGTACTTACATACTTATAGAGTAACATGTGTAACTATGTAAATATGTAATTATTTATTATTGAAAGAATTATCAATTTAACTCTATAAATATGTAACTATTTATTATTGGAAGAATTATCAACCAGTAAGTTAGTAAATACTTATTTTTGTAAATTATTAAGTACTTACAAAGTTACATATATAATTGTATAAGTATGTAATTACATATTTACACAGTTACATGTAACTCTATAGGTACATACTTACGTAGTTACACGCTTTCGCAGGAAAAACAATCACGGGGAGTAGAATTGTCATTTAGTAAAAAGAGGATAACAGGGGTTAACAGTATAGACCTAAAAATAAATCTCGCATAAAATAGGGATTGGACCAAAAAAAAGTTAAGAGAGATTTGAAAATAATATGAGACTAATAATTAATTCTTCCTTATTTTTTAGAAAATACTTGGTGCACCGTCAATAAGAGAGATTCAAAAAGAGGGTCGCACTCTTTCCGAGCCCGATCTTGTCAATTTTTGGACAGCCGATAAAAAGCCGCTCGACAGCATCAAGTAATTCTCTTGTTTCTATACAATCTAGCATTTGTTTTGAAGCCCGTTTTGTAACTTATCAAAAATTAACGTCTAGGTGTGTAAGAAAGGCCATTCTGAGCGGTCTGATAAATTACTTTAGTTTTAAGACGTTTTTTCTGCGTAGATAAGAATTAAGATGTGTGTTTTCATATATAACTCGGGTAGGTAAATTCTTGAATAATCTGTTCTAAATAAGATCAATCACTAATAATGCATCTTATTATTGTATGAATTTAACTATTCCACTGAGATAAGTTTTGTAACAAATAAAAATAATAATATTTTTATCTGATCTTATCCTAATTCACTTTATCTTATTTGATAAACATGCATTCTAGTAATCTTTCCCCCATGCTTGAATGCTATATATTAAAGTCAAGTTGTACAGATTCTTACGTGATGGCTCTTTTTATCCAAAGCAGATGCCGAGAACGACCAAGTAGAAGTTCAATTATTATCTATCCTGTGTATGGGAAAACTTGAAACTTTTTTCACGGGGCAGATGATCGGATCTGTTGGTTTCATATTGACGACGGTGAATCTTCTCTCCGAGATTGCATGTCGGTAAAATAGAAAAGTATTTAGTATAATAATATATTTATATTTCAATTGCAAATAAAATTTTAAATTTGACTCATAAATATTTAAATTGAATTTATAAAATAACGGGACATGACACATTGATCTATTTTGGGTAGATCAATGAAAGAGCTCTCTCTTACAATAAACATTTATCAAGTAAAATATGTAGCTCTTTCTTAAGACAAAGAAATAGAGTACGGTGGGATTCAGGCCAATGCAGAGTTTGAAAATTTTGGATTCAATTCTCACACCTCGTTCATGACACCTTTATTTTCGCTGAGAATTAAATGTGAACCTGATAAATCTCCATCTTATTTGACTAAGACATTACAGCATGTGGTTCCGGATAAAAAGCTATTCTTGTTGCAGATTATAGAATGTAGTTCTACTTAATTATCTTACAAATTGACAGATGATTACTTCACAAATGACAGCCAATTTGATTCATATGACTGCTGTCGGTAGTCACATTAGACAGACAACATTTATTTCATTGCCATCTTATGTCTATGTTTGACATTAGAATAGATCGGAGTAAAATTTTAAAGATATCTTCATTATATCTCCGATCTATCTTAATACCAAATATGTCTGATTCACTCTCAAATCAAATTTACGAAAAGGATTAGATTGAATTGCACAATACGATGGTGCAACAAGATAGTTAACCGAGGCATCGTTGTATTCAACATTAAAAGAAAAAATGTAAGATACATTTGTCAAATTTAGACCTAGCTAACTCATTGAGCACATTAGCTAGTTCAACTCAGCAAACCAATCATAGGTAATGCCTAACATCTGCGATTGCAAGTCTCCAATCATCTGGCTTCGTTGTTGTGGTATGGACCAATACATTAAATTTCACAACGATATGAAAACAGACGAAGGGAGAGCGAGCGCACAGCTGCGCAGGGCAATGGGAAGATAAGGAGACGAGGGGCCAGCGCTGGCCGCAGGGTGCGTCAGAGGTCGTCGTAGGAGGCGTGGGGCGCGGCGGTGCAGCCGGGGTCGAAGGCGTCCTCGGAGCCGCAGCAGTGCCAGTATTGCAACACCTTCCCAGAGTCGGGCGTGTCCATGGTGCCCCCCGTGTACACGCTCTCGAACTTCCTCTTCGTCTCCCCTGTTGCAGTAGCGCCACACGCACGGCAAGCACACATCGATTCAAATCCTCGGAAAGCCCAGATTCGCAGGCAAAATGGAAGAGATTGGAGGAGATGGTGAGAGAACGGTACCCCCGAAGTGGGCGGTGTGGAAGCGGCAGGCCGTGGGGTGGTTAAGGGCGGGATCGAACTGCTTCTTGCAGTTCTTGCAGGTCCTCAGCGCAGGCGACGGCGCGGAGCTCACAGTACAGGTGACGGCGGCCCCCCTTCGCCGGATCCATCCCGATGCCCCGAGGGGCCCTCCCCCGCCAATAGCCACCGGGAGCTGCGCCTGGGGAAACAAGCCGCGGCGGGCGGAGGAGGGATAGGAGGAAGAGAGCGGCGGCAGCCGCGGAGAGGTCGATGAGAGGGAAGCCATCTCCGTAGGTGGCGTCGTCGCCGTGCCTTCTCTCCTCCTTTCCGATGCGAGGACAATAGAGAGAGTAGAGATAGCACCTGTCATTCACACGTGGGATGATGGTTCGCACGTGCGCCACAAAACGAAGTTAGAGGTGTTTTCGGTTTGATTCGGTTAAAATCAATTTTTTATATTTTATTAAATATAAATAAATTTAATAATATTTTATATATTTAAAATTTTAATATATATTTATTTAAATTTAAATTTATTTTTTATATTTATAATATATATCTTATAAAATATTATTATTATATAAAATTAGATAAATTAATTAATAATCTTTTATTATAAGATATGAGATATTTACTGTAATAAGACTTAACGTATATTGTAATAGAAAATAATATTTACTGGAATAAATTACAATTCTATCATAGATTAAAAGATAAATCAAATATTTGATAAATATTTCTAATTAATTTATCCTATAAAATTTTCATTTATTTAATTTATTTAATTCAACTTAAAATCAAACTAAACACCATGTCAAATCAAACGTAACTAGTCAATTCCGTTCAAGTTTTCGATTTGACTAAAATTATGAGCAGCCCTAACTTTTAACTCCGGTTAGAACGGGCCACCCTATGAGTCTGGAGAGGATTTTTTTTTTAAATGTCATGAGTTATTTATTTAGGAACTTAAAAAAAACAGTTCTATTAAAAGAGAGTCCCAGTAAAGCCTGAATGATTTCCCCGATTAAAAGATGCCGCAAAAAAAAAAAATCTTATGGTATTGTATGCAACTGTTGGGAAGAAAAATCTACTCATTAACGAGAATACTCTGAGAGATTACTCAAAATTTATAACTACTAATTCTATGTCCGTGCGATGCACGAAAATTTTTAAATTTAAATATTTAATATATATTTATATATCTTAAAATATATATAATGATATTTGTAAAAAAATATTTTAATAATATTTTGTTTACATAATTTTTTTAGAAATAATATAAACAATTAAAATAAAACAACTTATCTAAAAACGTCATAAGATACATAAAAAATATATATAGTGTTAAAGTAAATAATATCATTAAACATCAAAAAAATTGTCAAATTTCAACATCTTCTTTTTCAAAGAATATGATAGTGAATATATGTATACAGACTTGAGGTAACACATACTTACCTTTCGCTTTGCAACGCCACTTTAGATGCACTGTTGACAGCTTATATGTCACGTCTCGAGAATTACGCAGCGGATATTAGTTCGAATAATTCAAGTCGATATTCCGAGACGTGAACAGTCGGCAAATAAGCATCTAGTTAGCACGCGCTAAATGTGTATCAACACCACATCACAATAGGGCCCAAATGTTGAACTCAACTAATCTTTTATTCAATCTCAACTCATTGTGTTCCAAATGGATACTAGTACATGACTAAGACTCCATAAAAAGAAAGTACATTTATTCCTCACTTCCTACTACATGAATCTAACACTCGAAGTAAACTACTATAACTAGACTCATAGTTGGAACGCTCTTCACTCGGACGCATTCCCATCCTCGACTTGCTCTTCCTCTTGAACGTCATAGTCACCTAGATTGGGTAAAAGTAGGGAATGAGCAAACTAGCCCAGTAGGATTTATATCTCAATGTGCGGGCAATGATATAAGTGATTAACAATTTAGAACTAGGTAAGCACGATGAATGTTATGCAAGTACTAATAAAACTCGTTAAAACATGGTATATAAAACAAGCTAGAGAGAGTGATTATGATAGAACAAGATTCGTGAACAAGATGACAAGATAGAACTAGCAATAGATCTCTTTGTACGAGCACGCAGGATTTCAATTGATGTCCAGAACGCAAGATATCACTAATTGCATTAAATGCAGGATGACCATATCACGCAAGCAAGCAAGCAAGAACGCACGAGCACGATCATGTAACACTAATCAGGCATATAGACTCTAATGTACACCAAGGAAAGATCCACCAAGAATGCACATTAGGACACATGTATGTGGTTGTTGTATCTAACATTCAACAAGCAAGAAAGTACTCCCAGCGCAGATGCAACGCCAGTAATCATTATACCCCATGGTTAACAGTATATCTATGACTCGCCGTCATTGGGGCTAGATTGGAGCCCTTGGACACACGACGTGCCCTGTCAGCATCTCATGTAAGTTTTTAAATGTAGATACCCACAGTCATTAAATAATGGCCAATGAGAGTTTCAATAAGTAAGCATGTGTAATGTCATGTTCATGATGATGATGGGAACAAGTAATAAGTAATTGAACATGATTTCATGATAACAATTGTTGAGAGATAATTTCGGCAGCATAACAGTACGATTTGTAATTTGGTTAAATCTTTACATTAATGGTTTTAGTCTAGATTGTCAAATCACGCTCACGAGAACAAAGGGAAAGGAAGTGCACGCTATCTTCAGGGAACTTCAATGGTACAACCAACTCGTCGGCCATGTGGGAATCCATGGTCAGAGGAGATTTACGGAGGCCTTGGAAAAGGTCGCTAGTCTACCGATTCGGAATGACCGGTAGAGAGTTTCCAATTTCCCAAGAAAAGGCTGCCTAATAGTACTAGTGTGTAGTGCGGTACGCGTGTCTCAATTCACAAACCATCGGTCTCAAACTCGCAGGAAGCACTTGACAATATAACATGGAATAAACTATGCACTTTAACTGATCATGGTTTGCAAGATTTTATGATAACCATTATCATTTAAACGTAGAAGAACAGTAGGAAGATTAAATTACAAGAAGCATGAATGGATCATAACATTTAAGGAGCACTTAGAATAGCGTTCATGTAATTAAAGCTTTTAAATGGGTTAATCACTTTTAAGCCATTAAATAACAATCATGTAATGATCAGACCCAAAACAGGCAACTTACATAGTAAATATCACATTTAGACAGACCTCGGGTATATGCGGAAAACTTTGCAAGAAAATAAGTGGTTTCAGGTAAAGATTCTGAGAAGGCGACATAGCCATATAAGGAAGGCGACAGGGTCTGTCAGGCCAGGGTCAGATCGCGACATGCACCTAAGAGGAAGGCGACATGGGTGTTGTCAGGCCGGGGTCAGATCGCGACAAGCTCATGAAAGGAAGGCGACAGGTCGGGCCCAGAAGGCGACAGGGGGTTGTGAAGAACACGACAGGGGAGTCAGGTCAGGCAGGTAGATAGCGACGGAGCGCACGTCGCATTAAGAAGGCGACTAGAGGGGTGTCGCAACAAGACCTCTGAACGCAACCTATCGGGCCGTCGCGTTCACAGGTTCTGTGCCAGACTCTGACAGAGCAAGGACATGCTCTTGGATTGCGGTCCAGAACTTCCATCTATCGACACAGGGTGCTTCCGAAATAGAGAACAAATTGTACAGTGTATGAAAAATAACGAAACCAGTTTTAAAACGACCTAGACATACAAGGGTACTTCCAGTAAATCGGAATTGGAAAATAAGGATGGTTTCAATAGGCTTTGATCACGTTGAACACAAAGCCAGAACAAGTGTAACCTGAAGTCGTAGTTTTAGGCAGCAACCCTATTACCACGCTTATAACTCTCTAACTGACGAGATTTAGACAAAATGTTCAACACCAAACTTGAAGAGGATGACTAGTAGAATAACTTTCATGTTATGAGTTTACCCTAATTCGGTCTTGAATCACATGAAACATACGAAGAACAGGAAAAGCCCTAAAAGTGCACGACTTTGAGAAAATGCTTATAATTCAAAATCTACTCAATGAAATTCGATGAAACCAGAGGGCAATGCAAACTAACTTGATGCTCTACACATTTGGTTTAGGAGATGTTAAGATTTGGCCCGAGAAAACCTACCTCTTGGGTTGATGAAGTCTCGTTCTTCAGAAAACCCGTGTTCAGACCACTGTTTGTAGAACGTCTAATACTCCGTGTATACTGCATGGAATTTGGGCATTCCACTTGGGTTAGGAAGTAGACTCGACCCTCTTTCCAAGGGTATAAGCCTTGCACGATGGGATTTAGGTTTGACCTACCTTTGATCGGCTTCAAGAGGGTGGTTTGTGCAGGTCGTAGCAGATGAACGGGGAAGAAGATGAGCTTGGTATACGTGATCTCCTACTCTCCAGCCACCAAGAGCTCCTCCACACGACCCCAGCAAGTTCTAAACTCGTCCCTAGGGTTTGCGTGAAGAGTATTTAAACATCCATGGTGTTTAGGAGTCCTATTGTAACTAGGAAAGAAGGGTTTCGGGATTGGCATGTTGGTTTCCTATTTTTGATGATTTCTTCCTCCATTAGAGAGTCTTAGCCACCAAGAAACTTCCATGGATGGGTAGGCACGAATTTGGGTTGCCATGAATGCATGTTTGTATCACAATTCAACTCTAATTGTCTCTTTTTAATTTCAGCTTATTTATGGTTACGAATTTCTATGTATTTTCTTGCTTCATTGATTTTTGGGCCATATTGTGGTCCACTGGCCCACTTATGATATTGGGTCATTATTATATATTGTTAGAAGCATTTCTAACATTTTTATTTAATTTATGATTGCGTCGTATTTCCGTGTTAACGATTTTCCGACTCGTTTCTTTATTTGGATAGTCGGTCACAATAATTCTTAAACCTAGCTCACATGATTTTTATTGACCCAATTTTCTTGATGGGTCCTTAGAGGATATTATTTGAAATCTATTTATGATTTTTATTTAATTTCCTGACTCGTCCAAGTATGTGTGATAATGATATTTCGACTTATTCATGAATTACAATAATAAGTCGTGAAACACTTTAAACTTAGCTAATCCAATTTTTCTTGTCACAAATTTCTTTGTGAAACGTTTAGTAATAATGTTTGGGGTTGATTTATAATTTTTACGAAATTTTCTGATGTGTTTTAGCACATACGATAATAGTACGTATGTTTTAAATACTTGTTATTATGGAAATTATTTATTTCTATTTTAATTGAATTTTTATATAATTGAAATTTTCGGGGTGCTACATTATATGTCTGTGATGCTACAGTGAGCGAGAAGGATGCTGAATTAAAAGAACACGCTTATCAAAAATAAGATATGCATGTTGTGAATATGATAGTGAAGATATGTATGCAAACATATTAAAAAATCATAGCTTACCTATTGCTTTGCAACGTTGCCTACGATGCACTGTCAAAAAGTAGTTGTCTGTATGTGAACCTGCCGGTCGAAAAAAAAATGAACGGTGAATGAGGTTTAAAAATGAGATACTGTACTGCATAAATACATAAATTTGTAAAAACACACTCAGATAGTCAAATATGTAATGTAAAATAATTTCTAAAATAAAGTAAAATTATATTATTTTTATATTTAAAAATGAAAAAAACATGAATGCACAGTGAGTAGCGCTACATGTCACTGACGCAAAAATCTGTAGATATATTTTTATATTTCAACCAAAATTCATTATAGCATACATGTGGATTAAGAAGATTGCTAAATGTCACTGACGCAAGAATAGATCTAATCAGAGGATTAATGTTCCGATGCTCAAAAGATACAGTACCACTAGATTGCAAGGATGCTTAAAAGAAAACCATAAGAAGAGAAATCATCTATACATTCTTACGTCAACTACACTATATAATATTATTTATAAAATCTATTTATTCAAATTTGATAATTTTTCATATAATATATGGACACGAAGAAGAAAATAATCTTTACTGGACAAACTTCGGATAGTCAACCCCACAAAGATAATACAAATATTTAAAGAAAGCTAGATCTCTACTCATGCGATGCACGAATAACATCAAATTATAATACAAAAGAATTTGTTAATAAAAATAATTAATAATATGTGGAAGCATCATAATCTCTATGTATTACTAAAGTCATAAAACATAAAAAAATTGTTCGATACATAAGTCATTAACCGTCTTAATAACAAATTGTAACATAGTTTTATAAAGTAAAATCAATAAAATATATAAAATCACAATCTCTCATCTATCAACTGCACCAAGGCCAGAGAAATGCTCTTAAGGCCAAATGGTTCATAGCCATGCAGTGAATAAGTGGAAAATTTGTTAACGTTTTGCAGGCTAATTTTGTAAAATTACAGGAATTGAATGAATAGCAAATATTGTAGCTCTGATTAAAAAAAAAAACTAAGAAAGGAAAAACAAAAAAAACATGAATGCACTGTGAGTTACTGTAGCGTAGCGCCACAGTAATTTAGTAACGCTACAGTATAAAAATACAATTTTTATGTTATTTTATTTATATTTTAAAAAAAACTATAAATTAAAAAAAACTAATGTTATCCAATCAGATTTTTAAAAAAAATTAAACAAAGACAGGAAAAAGGAAAAAATTTGAATGAACTGTTACTTACTGTAGCGCTACAGTACTCACTGTAGCGGTGCATTCATTCAGAGAGTTACTTGCGTGTGCGTGATGGGTGGAGGGTGTTTTTTTACATGCATTGCTTTAGATCTTATTTACACTACTACAATGCATGTTCATTGCTACCGAGAAAAGTTTGAGCATATTGTAATAAATACTTCACGATATGTTACTTATAACTGCATGCTACTGCATGTTACTTATAACTGCAGGCCACTTCTTTCTTCTGGGCATTATTCTTTTTGATCACCTGATGGAAAGATGTGCAGTTTGAGATGGTCACTTTCTAATTCTCAATGTGTACATGCAGGATGATACATATGCAAAACGATGAAACTATTCATAAAAACGGAAAAAAAATTTACAGACAAGTGATAAAGATACTGGTTTTAGAGCTTGAAGAAACGGAGTGTAGGCCGGTGGAGGAGTGCTTCCTCAACGTCACCCGCTGCAACCACGTCTTTGGTGTCCCAGTGCATTGCCGGGTACGTGGTGGCGAGGGTGGGGCAGAACGTCGTAGCCGATGTCCATTGCTCGGACCCAGACTGCTCCGGTGGGCAGTTGGAGCTGGACTGCCAACCCGTGATCCCAGTGACGGTGTTCCACCAGTAGGGCCTCCTCTGTGCGAGGCGGCAGTGGGTGAGGGGCTGCGGTTCTACTGCCCCTACCTGGACTTCTCACGCTTCTTTGGAGGGAGGTGGAGAAGAAGGCGCAGAAGCCCATGAGGAAGGTGGTACCTCCCAGGGGTTGGGCACCAAGGTGTCGTCATTCCCTGAGAGGTACCGCCATCAACGGCGAGGACGCTGTCACCGCAGAAGGTGCTGCCAATGGTGGGCAGCTGCGGCAAGCTCCCGATCATGTAACACCCGATGCCCGGAATCAGTCCTGATCATATAACACCTGTTAGTGCCGACTAGGGAGGTGGCCATAGAAGACGGTAGCCGTGACCATCGCGAAGGTAGGTGGTGGTAGTGGGGTGTCCTCTGCACCGACCCACATGTGGTATATCTGCTTGCCCCTGCTGCTGCACCTTCAACAATGCCAAGAGCATGAGGACTGAGAGAGGAAGAAGGGAGGTTGGAGAGGAAGAGGAGAGTGGAGGACTTCGAGGGAGAGTTGCATGTACAAAGTTAGGAGGTGGTAGATATGGGGGAGAGTTTTCACACGGTGGGGTCCCGTGAAAAGGTGCAAGACAGAAGCAGTGACGACGACCTGGTTCTCCCCCAGGACACGGACTGCGCAGTTTGCGGTCAGCTAAAGCGACGTCGTCCGCGAGGAAGCGGAGGTGAGGCTGGACGACGTAGTGCAGGGGGGCGCAGCAGGCTCAGCGTCGGAGGCGGGTTGCAGCGGTGGAGGTACTTCGCAGACAGGGCGGCGCGGCTGGCAAGGACGATGTTGCGCTACACAGTTGAATAGGGTGGCGAAGTGGCGATCTCGCATGCTGCCCCCGCCGGACTCACAGATCACATATTGCAGAAGGGAGAAAACCTTTGGGACTCCCCGGCCGATGCAGATTCCCGCCGCTTTGAGATCAAGAAAGAGTGAATCGTCTTCCTATGGGGCCTAGCGGAGAGGATTGTGGAATCCGAGGGCAAGATCGGGGAGCGAACGAGAGGAGGCTGGGACAGTGGAGGACATCATTCTGCGAGGGACACTTCCAGGGGAAGAAGCACCAGCGCACGGCCGCTCCAACAGAAGAAGAAGAAGGTGGGTGAAGAGGGGTGCTGGTTGTGGTAAATTGAAATGTAGGAAAGGAAACTGAATCTTTTTTCTCGGCGCAGAACCCTCAATCCGGCCCGTTTCATTCGCTCCCTACTTTTATGTATTTCACAGTTCAATTTCTGAAATTGCGGTGCTACAGGCTTTGGGCGAGAAAGAAATTTTTTGGCGTTTGCCGATGGAAGGACAGTTAAATTGACAGAGTTTTGTTTTGGTAGGAAACTAATTACAGCAGGGTTAGAAATATTAGAATAGTATATCGATTGTTAATAGGTGGTATATATAAAATGTAAGTTTTTAAAAAATTATGTGCAAGATTTAACACTCCAGTTAAGAAGATTTTTTCACAATTTTATGTAGGAGATTTGTCTTCTTAGTAACTATGTTAAAAGAGTGGGGAATGAGAGGTATTTGTGAGTTTTGGTGGGAATAAGATTGTCCTGGTGCAGCCACGTGGCAGCACCAAAACTGAGAAATTATATATTAGTATAGATTTCGACAATAAAAAAAGGTGCAAGCTACCATGCCTCAAACGTGTGGTATATATATCTTTTTTTGACAATGGAAAAGTGGTTTCATATCAATCACCCGAAGCTAGGTACATCAGCGGTGGAGACAGCACCGACAACCAAAACAGGTGGTGCACGCCACCGGCACACAGGAAAGCCCGAAGTTCAGTGGGCAAAACACAAGAAGTAAAACCTCAACCTAAGATACAACGCCCAGCCAGACGACGTCGGCGACAAAACGCCATGAGGGGTCGATTCGGGAAGAGAAAGTAGCAAGGGGCGTGCTAAGGCGCTTCAACAGGCATATGTTGCAAGTGCCCGATGTCGCACAAGACCGTCAAAGAGGATCGCTGGACTTCGGTGGAGATCCGACAAGGTTGAGAAGACCCTCAACCACCATGACTGCGACATCAACAGACTAAGAATAAACACAAATCCATAGCAACAGTTCACGAAAAAGAGCTTGTAAGGGTTGGATAGCCAAAAACGACGCCGGGCCGAAAGGATGGAGCCACTGGTCGACGATCTTCTTTCAAATTGGCACAACAAAAAAAAAACAACACCATATGAAAAACATAACAAACACAATAGCTAGAACTATGCCAAGCCGAAGAGATATCGACAAGAAGACCTTTGCATAGTCAGGTCGAAAGCATTGCCCCAACAAGGGCACAAAACAGGGAGGGCGAACCAACCCCGCAAAACACCTCCTAAGGGGAAGATTCCTCCATTTGAAACCAGAGACAGAAACTAAAGGAGACGGCGGGGAAGAAATCTCCTCACCGACCGTGTCACCAACACCACTAGAACCGAAGGGGGAACGAAGCTGGGAGAAACTAGAGCAAAACTACGTCCAAAGGAAAAAAAAGACCTCCACCGCAAGGTCGAAGACGGGGGAGGGGGCTTCGTGGGGGCAAAGAGACCCCATCCCCACCCGAGTGAGGGCGCCACCTAAGACCTAACCCATCGGCGCGAGAAGGGAACAGGGGAAATCCTCAAAATTTCTCTCTCTAAAAACCCTAGAGAGAGACTACTACAAGAAAATTCCCGAAAAGTTTCTCGTGTGGTATATATATCACACTGGGGGAGGAGCGATGTGATGTATGATATTTTTTTTCCAGTGTCAAAAGGAAGGATGTATGATAATTTTTCATGAGACACATCTGCCTTTAAAATGTTCTTTAGTACATTCCTGAGGGGAGACCGCTTTGGTAATATGTACCCAGAGGTACCTTAATCTAATGAGAAATAATTTTGTAACACTATTCGGTAATATATTAAAATAATATCACCATTAAAATTGTGCCACATCAGTAATTAAAATAAGAAAATTAAAAACATCTCATAAATGATGAGGTTGTGATGTATTTTAATTGGTGTGTTACTTTAATGTGTTATCAAATGGTGTTACTAAACCATTTTTCTAATCTAATATATGCTAACACAAAAGTTAACCTACCTATCTTTGAAAACAAAAATGGGACCCCGGTTGCCCAAATACATAATCAACAAATATCATACAATTTTAAAATTCTAATACTCGATTAATTTCTTTATAATCGATTATCTTTCTTACATGACATTTAGCCAAAAAAAATTAAAACTAATCATATGAGAGAACCTATTAATCAATTATCGTGATTAACCTAAGTTATTTTGGGAAAGCATTCTACCTCACCCCTACATTAACTATGTTCTATACCATCCCACCTCTCTTTAACCAGGATATCCCGTGGTTAGTTTATACCACTATGCCAAAGTCAATTAAATACTAACCGTATATTTACACCTCCATAGGTAGAGGTAAAAGACTTGCCAAGGCTGCACGTATAGGCTAATCCAAAAATTAATCAATCTGCCTTTGGAAATAAAATTGAAACTGGGTAGGCAACCCCCTGTTGCCCAAACTCGAATAAGTACCTATCCCACCTGCCATCTAAGAAAATTATCTTGAGAAATGACAACTTTATTCTACCTCAACTCCCTAAAGTGGGTAGAGATAACACATGCTATTCCCCCCCCCCCCCTCTCATCATGGTAATCTCTCAGGTAAGCTTATACCACCTACCCAAATTCGATTAAATGTTGACTCCCGAAGGTTCTTCTCCAAGGTAATCAGGTATCAAAGCGGCAGCTACAGATCAGCCATTCATCAAATGACTCCTAATGGACATTGCATGCACACTTCTTGAAGTGTGGTTGACACACTCGCATTCCCATTTCTCCAAATTTTGCAACGGACGAGAAGTTTTTAAATGCCCAAGCCTGTTAAAGGAATAGCACAGGAGGCAAAAAACCCAGTCTCCACCCAAATGAATGTCTGATCAATCTGGGAGTAAGCTTCACTTAGCTAGGTTCCATTTAGGGCACCTCTTTGTGCTCATACACCTCTTTGGTAACGACATATGCACTTCCCTGTAAAAATCAGAACGAACTTTGAAGTAGCAATCCCAAGGACTCTCAAGGAATGCACAAAAAGGAAGACACTCTCACTTTTCCCCAAGAAATCCCAATGATTGGCGATACATTACCCTTGCACCTGGCATGAAAAGAAGATTCCCCCAAGAGATGCTGCAGCTTGCAAAAGTCCCAACCACAGACGGTAGATGGATAAGCATTGCACAGCATCAGGGTGTCACACTTGAACGTTTGCAGCTAGTTGTCCACAGATGAGTGATAGCTGACACCAGAAATAATGCCAAAAGTGGTTAGCCCTCATTCATGCCTTTTAATGAAACTGTTGGGAAACAGCGTGGATGCAGATCACAAATGCATCATTTCAGAAAGATGAAGTGGCTCGTTCATTCAACTGTAGATAAATGAAGAACAATCACCACAAACAAGGAAATATCTGCACCACAGGGCAACCAGGTAGTCTCACCACTTACGAAGAAAAGTGCAACCATCTGAATCACTAAAACAGGGAAATGATA
This sequence comes from Colocasia esculenta, assembly GCA_014218235.1. Classification (NCBI taxonomy): domain Eukaryota; kingdom Viridiplantae; phylum Streptophyta; class Magnoliopsida; order Alismatales; family Araceae; genus Colocasia; species Colocasia esculenta. Next base: position 14,992,280 of record CM024761.1, read on the forward strand.
GGATGGCAATTATCCCAGAAAACACAAAATAAGAAAAGTTACTCACCATATTCTTGTGTCAGTTAAAAAGAAAGAGGTTATGTAGCAACTCATTTTTTTGATAGGCTGTGAGAACCGTGAAAGTTGAAGGCTTGCTTCAATTCAAAAAAAAATTGCATACAGCCATATTGGGTATTGTTTACCGCTATTAAGACCTTGCATCTCAGGTGTTATCAAACTTCAGAAGATATACATTGTTCGTGATCGCAGAAATGTTGAAGTTATGCCTATATAGTGTTGTAACACAGCATCGGTGAGACATTGTTTGGCATGGATGTCAAACCACATGCTGGGTTTTCTTACGATTGGTATGCCGGCTCTGTTTTATTTACCATCAACTAGATACCTGACTTTGCTTTTTTTTTTCAAAATAAAACTACGAAGAAAATCAAACCTCTATGGTTGAATTACTCATCACTGACTTGGATTGAATTCCCAAGTAATGCCATACTTCGCTAATTCCTTAAAATATTTAATCATGTCTCTTCAAACAAGACTTGCTTCATCAACAAAAGCAATACCTGAGCAACACATCTTAGCAAATTATGATCTACAATCTCACTATTACTACTGGCTTGCCTGCTCTTTTTATCCACCTCAATGAGATGTCTTTCCATATTTTTTTAAAATGAAACTACCAAGAGAATAAAGCCGGTTTGGTTGAACTCTTCATCATAGACTTTGGTCAAGTTGATAAACTCTTTTTGAAGGTGGGACAAATTAACAAATATCCACATATTTCCTCACTATTTACTTAGATATCTAAGCTTGTTTCTCTAAAATCAATTTGCTTCATCTACCTAAATTGGAAACTCAAATATTGGTCTCTTTCTACAGAGTAAAGACCCAAGCCTGTGCAGTCAGGGACTTAAGTAATCCCCCAACAGGCCTGACGCATGGCTTCTGCCTTTCACTGTCATTCCGTCCCTTCAAATTCCACATATTACAAATCCTTTTAACAGCATCTATGTCTGGAAAAGTAAAACAAAGAAATTGCTATCTTAGAGCATATCAACCCTAAGCTGAGGTTGCATTCTGAACTATTCCTAACTAAAGTTGGAGACAAAGTAAGCAAAAAGTATTAAATTTAACACTAAAGCTCTGCTGAAGAAGTAGATAACACATTCTAAAACATATGAACAACCAATCAAAATCAAATAGATGGATAAGAAACTTTATGATGATAAAAGTCTGTATGAAGTATCCATAAAATACTTCTCATGCAGCATCCGATGTTTCATTGTATGAGGGGAAGGCCATAACTAGTACATTGTAGATTCACTTTGCCTCCTGATGCGGGATATCTATCATACACCATCCAGTTCAGCAGGAAACATAATAAACTATAGAGAGGATTAGCTTACTTACCAATTTGTTTGCAGCGAAGAACCCAAAGAATGTGATCTTTTACTTCCACCAGCAAATTGTTCCTAGAATGTGAATCTTCCCAAGATTGTGAACCTTTCTGCGTGACATAATTCTGGAAGCTCACTGAAATATTGTTCTTTCTTCTTTCAAGATATCAGCTCACTGGCATCCATTAACCAATATAAACAAATGATTGAAGCGTTAAAAAATCAAATAATTTAGCTCTTGAGGTTTTCTAAACGGCATTTAGAGGCCATGGAGATGAGGCACAACCTCTGATCCAATGATCTGCATACTTACATCAAATAAGATGCGGTAAAGTTCCAAGTGGTCTCACCCAATTGCCTGAAAGATCTAGTATAACGCTTCTGTTGGTTCCTCTGACCTTTCTTTGACCTCTTTAATTGGATGCCCAAATAATGTCATTTTTTGCTTTAAGTTCTCAAGGGAATCATGCTGTTTTGCCAGCTCCATGAGTACCTTGATCCGCCTAAAGGAAACACTGCTTGGCTTCTGACCCTTCTCCACCATCTGCAGGAAACACTTCTCAGCTTCCCCCACCATCCCCATATCACAGAGCAGATCAATTAGCACATCCGAAACCAAGGTAAACGAGCCGAACCCTTTCTCAACCATGTCATTCCAGAGCTCAAGGGCAAAGTCCATTTTCTCTTGCCGTCGGCACAACCTGATAAGAAACATGCAAGACTGTGTGTTGGGCAAACACCCACGATCCCTCATCCTCTGATACAATCTCCAAGCACTTCCGAGCTCATTTGACCAGTAAAAACACCTCAAGAAAAGATTATAACTTGTTGGGTTTGGAGATAAGCCCTTTGCTTCCATCTCATCCATCAAAGCAAATGCATCACGCAGCCTCTTCGCTATGCAATAGTTCCTTATAGCTGCATTGTAAGCAGCAACATCTGGATAGCACCCACATTCCTTCATCTCCTTAAGAACATCTCTGGCCTTATCTGGTTGCCCGATCAACCCCACACCACCAATTATGCTCGTGTATGTGAAAACATCAGGACATGTGTCCTCATTCCTCATCGTATCCATAATCTGGTAGGCCTTCCCCACCTGCCGGTTCTTGCAGTACACATCGACCAGGCAATTGTACGAGACAAGGTCGGGCTTCACCCCCAGTTCCTTCATCTCCTCCCAGAACCCTTCTGCCTCCTCCGACGACTTCCAGCCTGACAGAGTATGTTGAAAGTCTGGAGGTCCGGCCGGAAGTCGCGCTTCAGGATGTGGTAGACGTTCCTGGTGTCGGTCATGCTCTTCTCCTGGCACAGTGTCCTCAGTAGGGCATTGAAGCAGGCGGTGTCGAACTCCTTGAGCAGCTTCTTAAACCTCCAGAAGCTCTGGACGGTCTGCCTCACGGAACAGACCTTGGCGACCCTCCCAGCACGACCTGCAGCGTGCGGGTGGTCACCAAGGAGGGGTCTTTCCGGCGCGTCTCCTTCAGGACCCTCCAGACCTCCTCGAACCTGCGGCTCCGTCCCAGGACGTAAAGCATGGTGTCGAGGGATAGGTGGGTGTGGAAGAAGCCCCTTCGGCGCCCGGTGTAGGAGAAGAACTCGAAGGCGCGGAGGGGGTCGCTGTGGCTGAAACGCACCCGCTTGAGGACCCTGTCGATGAGGTCGTTGGAGAGGAAGATGCCGCTCTCCCGAAGGGACTTGGCCATGGCCTCTCCGGTCCGCGAGGTGTTGATGATGTCGAGGACGGCGGCGGCGGCGGTATCGTTGCCGGGCTCCCCCACCGTCAGTTGTGGCACAGGGGAGGAGCAGAAGGGCCTGGACAGAGATGGCATCTGGAGCTGAAGAGGGGATGAGAGGCCCTGCGCTGGAGAAGGGCGCAGTTCCTCAGATGCATCTTCCGAGCGGCCACCGGCCGGAAGGGAAGGTGGAACTTGGAAGAGCCCCCGCCGGCGCCCCTGATGCCAAAGGAAGGGTTGTTATGGCGAGAGCGGCCGCCGAGCAGGGTGGGAAGCGCTTGTTCTTCGGACATGAAAGCGAAATTAACATTTAATTTTTAGGAAATCAATTCACATCGTTACCAGATCACCCAAGTTCCACAACAATTAGATGTTAAAGATCTTATACTATTTAACATCTTGAAATCTCCTGAAGGTTTTAATAGCTCAACACTAACATGTTAACAAACACAACCAAAATCTTGATTATATGTCTTTAACAATATAGTTATATTCATTTTGTTGACTTCACTAGTTCACTTAGAACTGATTCATATATTCTATGTAATGATTAAATTAATATATCAATCAAAGTAAGTATTTCTTAATTAAAAGTTCACATTCTGGATCAAGGTCAATATTTTTCAAATAAAAATTAATATTTCTCAATAATAATAATATTATGTACACGAAGCTCCGACCAACGGGAGATTTGAGAAAAAGATGATATATGCAATTTTACTCTGACAAGTCAAGAAATTATTTTCAGTTTCAAATTCAAGGATAATTTTGTCGTTGCTCCTAAATCCGTCGTTCACTTCTCAACAATAATAAATCTCTTTTAGTCGAAAATCATATTTCTCAACATTTTCTTAATCATCAATCACTCACACCACCCACCATTGATTGTTGCTTCTACTTATTGATTCTTAGGTTGTATCATATTATTTATGAATGAATTTTAGTGTTTATATTGTATTTTGTTGCTTCAATGATAAGTATAATTATATTCAAGTGTTTATTATTGTATCACGGGGTTTATAATTATAATTTGGTGTTTATAATTATATTTAATACTTATCTTAATAATACTTATGATATATCTTAATTTTTATTATTATATCTTGATGTTTATGATTATATTTTGATACTTATAATTATATCTTGATGTTTATAGTTATCTTCTAGTACTTATGGATGTATTTATTTATCGTTATATCTTAATTTATTTTTATGCTTATGAATGTATCGTGTGCTTATCATTGTATCCAAGTGTGTAATATTATACTCTAGTGTTTAGGTTGCATCTAGTTGTTTATGGATGTCTTGCAGCATCCTTTATCGTGTGTTTTGAGTGATTAATAAAATATTTCTTTATAATTATTATTAATCATATCATTCTATTTAAAATAATTAACAACATTTATTATGTATATGAGAAATTTGTTAACCTGCAACTTCCTTCTTATTAATTGTCGGCTAACTAACAAAATATTTACTTTATATTAACACAATAGTTATTTTCTGAATTATATTCGAGAAAAGTTTGTTGCACTTTTAATGTACTTTTATACTTCTCATTAGTTAAGCACAATGTATCAGTAGCACCATGACCAATGAGAGATGTCTCAAGTGCATTAAAAGTACATGAGAAAAGTATAACATATTATTCTCTTTTTGAACAATCTCATTCTATCGACTTATTGCTTTATATATAAGTCTGTTATTTCTTTGAAATATCTTAGATATGATATCATAGTTTCTCAATGTTAACTAATAATATTTTTGAGACAATTTTTTTCCTTGTTAATTTTGGAGACAATTTTTTTTTCCGCATTCACAAGCATTGATAAATCAATGAACATGTGGATAAATCTTAATCTCAAGAACATTAAATATCATGGTTTATATCGTCTCTTTATCATACTAGAGACCAAAAATTTTTAAGCACCGGACATCTTAGGTATCGATTGAAAGATCCAAGATAATCAATTTGATATACCATAGTGTTTTGGTTGAAGAAAATTTGTCCATACTACTATTTCTGTGACGCCCCGAATGCAGCGAAAAAACCCGGGTGTACACAGATGTCAATTGATTAAGAGAAACAATTTGCAGGTAGAAGAAAAATATGACATTATATTTATATATAATATTCTTATATCACACAGTCGTTCTTTACTTGGTATGTACCAAGTAACTATACAATAAGAGACAAAAAGGAAAGTACAAAAGTGGTTCTTCTGGTCTACTCCTCAGTCCCTTGCTCACCCTCTTCCTTATCAGTCTCACTAGAATCTAAAAAAGTGTTGTAATCACATTATGAGCATATTGCCCAATAGGTAAATTCACACTACCCGCGGTTTAATTGATTAAGATATTAAAATAGTGGTACATAAACTGATGAATAAGTATACTGTAAATTGACATGGTAATTAATAAGAGAGTATATCAAGCTTAATTAGAACACCTTGAATCATGTGTTGCAAGAATGTCACTGTAAAGATGTTAAGCATGTACTATCAAGTAAAAGATTAAATTAGAAACAAGAAGAGTCAAGTAAAACAAGTTTATACAGGTAAAATCTCATGAAGTGGGAATTTTCATATATCAAATAGCTAGATATTGAGTACCAAGTACTCACATGTATATTATCTGAAATTAGATGTCTAGTAAATTTATCATGAACTTTAGGTGCAATGCCACACCAAACCATTCACACTCCCATGGGCACAAGTATTTTTGGGTGCTCTTCCCAGGACCATATCAGGGCCCTTAAATTGGCTCATTCCAGCATTGTAAATCCACAAGAGATCTAGAGATCTCAATTCTAGACATGCAAGTGAATTTTCAAGAAATATGAGACAATTTAATATGTAAAAGTTGATCCATGAATACTTTATAAATCACTTTTAGAAGAGTGAGTAAGTTAATAATTATTTTGGTAAATCTCGAATTTAATATATCATAATTCATGTAAAAGTTATTTCAAGAAAGAATCTGATTAACAGTGTGTGTTGACTTGAGTCACTGAGTGGGTCGACCTGAGTCACTGAGTGTGTTGACCTGAGTCACTGGAAACAAATGTTAGGTTGACCTGAATGAAGGGTGTCTCAACCTGATGAAAGGGTGTGTTGACACACTGAAGGGTATGTGTTGACACACTAAAGGATGTGTGTCGACACAATCTTCAATCTTTTATTCCTGTAAGGAAACTGCCTTACTGGAACCCAGCCTGTGTCAACCTACTCTGACTTTTCAGAACCTACTAATCAAAGAGATTGGTTTTAACAGAATTTAATCGCATGTCCTCTATTAAAAGAATATGCTACAGATATCAATATCAAGTTTTGAGAAGATAATGATGAATCCTAACTTTATAAGAAATTATAGAGGTCTGTGATGGTGCCAAGAGAAATTTCATAAATATATATAATGACCTAGAAATCACATGATGGGATTTTATAGTAAAACTTCATATGAAATATTTGTTTCTGATCTATATTAATTGAAATTCTTGATTTATAAACTTGATTAAAGATCAAGGGAAATATTATTATCTTATAGGTAATGTGAAGATACCTACATTGCACATTACTTCCTTCTTCTTTCTTTCCAATAGAACCTGGCTGACCTTTACTCCTTCTGCGAAACTCCTTCTTTCCTGGCGTTTCTTCTTCTTCCAATGCTTCCACCGCCAACCCCTTCCTATCTATAAATATATATACTTGCACATACATGTTAAACACTTACACACTCTCACACGTAATTTTCTCATCATTGCACCCACTTTCTCTTAACACCTCACACACTCATGCATGTTACACTAACATGCACACACTTACACGTATGTGTGTACATGCAGAATGTTTATCCCTTTCCTTGGTATTATTTTATCATTTCTTTTGATACACACACATATATTTTGTAACACCCCAAAATAATGTATATTGAAAATGGAGAAAAAAAAGGTAATGATATTTGTTTATTAAACATAAACACTTTCATGCGACATAATTATCGTTAACTTAGGATTACTCATATATTATCAATATAATTCTAGTGTTGTTATCCGATGTGCGTACTTCGACAGGGCGCCAAAGACATTTTTGAAACATTTGAATATAGAGGTAATCGATGTTAAGTATGTACAGTAATCGATGTGAAGGACAATCGATGTTTCAATGTAATCCATGTATGTAATCAATGTTTGTGTGATCGATGTTTGAACATAGTCGATGTTCTAAGGTAATCGATGTGAAAGATAATCGATGTATAAGCATAATCGATGTTGGAGTGAAATCGTTGTTGAACCGAAATCGATGTTTGAGAGAAGTCGATGTTTAAGTGAAATCATTATTGAACCGAAATCGATGTTTGAGAGAAGTCGATGTTTAAGTGAAATCGATGGTGAACTGAATCGATGTTTGAATGAAATTGATGTTTAAGTGAAATCGATGTTAAATTGAAATCGATGTTTGAATGAAGTCGATATTGAATGAAATTGATGTTTGAATGACATCGATGTTCTAAGTGAAGTCGATGTTAAACCGTAATCGATGTGCTTATATAGTAATCGATGTGGCACCTAGTCAGAAATTGATATGCATTCGAGTGCAAATCATGAAACAATTGTGCAAAAGTATGATGTATTTATGAGAAAATCATGATATAAAATATATTCATAATATTTAAGTTAATCATGAGTTTTGTTATCACCAAAATAAAAGATAAATTATAAGACTTGTTCAACAGATTTGACATCATTTAGATACAAAATATAAGGACAAAAGGTCCAGATGAATTATCTCCCAATTACGTACCCATTTTAGAATTTTTTTGCTTACGTAGCCTTGGCTACTTAAGACATCTATCCTTGTGTAGGAAAGTTACACGTATCATAATATGTATTCAGGACACAAATAATGTGTCTATGCTATAAAAAATGAGATTTTTACGGCAAAAGTGTACGGTTACGTGTCGTACATGCACAAAACCTGAACATCTATTTATACTCTTCCTTACCCACTCCTGTGAGTATTTACTCACTTGTTCATCATCCCATACTGCTGCTACTACAACTGTTGTTGCTGCTACTACCACGGCTGCTTCTACTGCTACTGCTACGACTGCTGCTGCTGCTATTGTTGTTTTCCTTGTTGAAGGATCCTCTTACTATGAGAAGAGGAGGATTTCCATTTCTCCTGTAGTCAAGTAGGATTCTCCTTCCTCTTGTTTCCTTCTTCTGTTCCCACCCTCTATTTGAATCTTTGTGGATAAACATCTACCTTGGCATTATCCTTAACTTATATTCAGTAAGTTGTTTAGGAGTGTGAACTCATTCTTCTTCTTCCACTCTATACATATTTTTAGATGTTGTTCATGTAAATTTGATGTGAAGTTCTTCCAGTTTCCAGAAAGAATCTCATGAAGGACTTATATAGATTTTTTTTTTCTCTTCCAAAAGTTCCTCACATCATCCATACTGTGAAAACCTCCTCTCTTCTTCTACTAAGATTGTTTATTGTCTTCATGATAAGGTGTGTAAAGAAATATACACAAGACCCACAAACCATTGTTTGATCTTCCATAAAAAGTAAGCACTTAGAAAGTGTCTTTCTAGCCGGTTTTAAAACCTTTCTGAAAGAAAGACCAACGTCTGTTGACAGACAGATCATATCTGTCGACAGATACCCATGGTTCAAGAACCAGAAACCATAGCTATTGACAACCAACCAGTAGTTGTTGACAACCACCATTAGTTGTCGACAACTAAAGGCCAGATTTCAAAATGCAGCTCTGGATGGAGCAGTAGTTGTCGACAACCACCAGTAAATGTTGACAAGTAGAACCATTTTCTTCATAAATCAAAGTTGACACATTCTTGCATTGTCCAAACAAGTTTTCTCTCCCATTTTCTTGGATTCTAACTATTATACCATTGGAATGAATCATTTAATTATCATCTACATCCATTTTTGGACTATTCTTGGACATTCCAGTTATGTTGTTTCCTACATCATCTTGATATCTTTAAAATTAACTTATAGAACCCTGTTATGGTGATACTGTGAATACTTATGTACCATACACGCATGCTCAGCAAAAGTGAAATTTGATGACAACTTTAGGTTTTTGGACCCATTTGAAATAAATACCTATGCAAGTGGGGTTGATCCAGTCCCGGGAGGAGCACCCAAACTCGTTTACTGGCCGTACGGAACGATAATGGATCTACTTGATGTTCGGCATTACATCATATTTGCTTGATTTGGTCATCATTTTATTCAGACATAAGTTGAATATGTATTACCTACTTGAACCAGTATGGGGTTATTGTACTGATTCTTTCCTGGACAAGCTTTAATTCAGTACTCTCTTTTTCATGATTGTCATCTGCTTATACAAGTTTATAATCACTCTTGATATCAGTACCTGCCACCAATCAAGTATATTGCCTAAGGTTTATAGTTTTCATATAAGAATGGTGAATCCTACTGGGCACAATTGCTCACCAAATTTTATTCTTTCAGGTGAGGCAAAGGAGCTAAATACTTAGGGGCGTGTGCTGAGAGTGTCCACCAAACTTCGAGGAGCTTTGTAGTACCATTTTTATTTATTTTCCTTTCCCCCTCCTCCTGTGGACTTATATCAGGAGTGTTTGTAATATTCTGCTGTATAAATACAGATGTTTACATAATCAAGGTTCTATCTCTTATGTCCATTTCTGTCATTTTTTCGATAAATAGTTATTTATTGGGATGTGACAGGTTAATTGGTATCAAAGCCTTAGGTTCCGTAATCTTGGAATACCAGTGAGTGGGGTAGAAATTTGAGATTAGTTATGAGGTAATAGAAATTTCTGTATATATATGTATATACTTAATTTGTTTTTGTTACAGAATGAACATGAATGCTCGAGATCAGTTATTGAGTGCAATGGAATTATTACAACAAGATGTAGAGTTATATGCACAGGCCCAGAGAGAAGTGCATATGTAAGTGAAGGAAGAAGTGTTGAGGCTAACCACTGGCACATTTTTAGCAGGAATCCCCTTGCTTCCTTACAATCTATGACTCAAATAATAGGCAATTTGGGTAACCTGAAGACAGGACAAAACATGTTGCTACATCAGATTGAAGAATATTGGGAGGTGTTGTCTGATGCAACGAGGGAGCTTTATCATAATCCTGAGGGAGATCAGTAGCCATCTGTGGAGTCTGCTACATTTACATGAATCAAGCTAGGAAGTTTAGGAACTTACTTTTGTTAATCTCTCCTTTTTGATAAATAGTGAATTTGTATGTATATCTCCCCATGTTATATTATGATAGGATAAGGATGATGATGATGTAAATGCTCTCAATTTATTATAAAAAGTATATATGTTATGTGGTAAAATAAAGTTTGCATGTGATGAATGTATATATTGGTTTGGGTGATTATATTATGTATGAATTGTTAGATGTCTCAGATAATTCTCTAAAAAAATAGTCATGGAAGGAGGTGACGCAAACTGGAAAAAGATGGAAAACACCATGCATGAATTGAACACGAGTAATGGACAGTGGCCAAAAACAATACTCACAATGGAACAAATATGTTTAAAAGATTTCGAAGTTTAGATCCTCCAAGATTGCAGGTAGCACAGATCCTGACGAGGCAGAAAATTGGATAAAAGATATTGAAAGAATGTTTAGGGCAATCCGATGCTCATAGGAGGATAAAATACGTTTGGCAACATTCAGTTGGAGCGTGATGCTCGAGCCTAGTGGGAGGCTATATATGGAGTCTACTTTAGAAGATCCAAATCAGATGGTATGGGAAGAGTTGTTTGAATTGTTTATGAACAAGTATTTTTTCTGAAGTGGTTCACAAGAGACAAAGGCTACCGAGTTTGCTAATCTAAAGCAACGTGGAATGACAGTGTCTAAATATGAGGCACAGTTTGCTCAACTGTCCAAATATGCTTCCCATTTGATAGCCACAGAAAATTGAAGGCGAAAAGGTTTATGAATGGCTTACGCCCAAACTTTATCACGCAGTTGATGCCCCACTAATTAATTACAACATATCTGAATGGTCAAGAGGGCCTTGGCTCTAGAAGCCACATGAAAAACAGTAGAGAGAATTAAGGAAAGTCTGGGGCAAGCTCTTCAACAACTGACTGTAAGAGGAAGTTGGAGACGGGAAATGCTCCTAAAATAACACAGTCCCCCAAGAAATCAGGAAAAGCTCCAGTTGAAAATAAGATGTTTGTCGACACTGTCATCTCAGTGGACACAAAATTGAGAATTGTTGGCGAAGGTTGGGTACTAGTCTTCAGTGTGGAAGCAATCACATCGGATTCATGAATGTCCTATGATGAAAAATGTACCGGCATCCCAAAATTCTCGAGCTAACAAGGCGTCTGCAGGCCATTCAAGAGGTGGACCAGAATCTCCGCAAAATGCGGACTTGTTGAGGTATACTTTTAGTGAACTCCAACCTGCATATGTTTCTATTTGATTCAAGAGCTACTCATTCCTTATATCAGTTATGAGTTCGTTAGATCCTTAAAATACCATCAGTTCCACTACCTGTTCAACTAGAAGTTGCTACTCCTCTTAGTAAGGGAAAGAAGCTCGAGAATATACCCTTGCCAGTAAAATTTTAGTTGAAGAACATAATTTCCCAAGTGATTTGATATGCCTTGAATGTGGGAGTATGACATAATCCTTGTGGTCTCAAACTCGCAGGAAGCACTTGACAATATAACATGGAATAAACTATGCACTTTAAACTGATCATGGTTTGCAAGATTTTATGATAACCATTATCATTTAAACGTAGAAGAACAGTAGGAAGATTAAATTACAAGAAGCATGAATGGATCATAACATTTAAGGAGCACTTAGAATAGCGTTCATGTAATTAAAGCTTTTAAATGGGTTAATCACTTTTAAGCCATTAAATAACAATCATGTAATGATCAACCCAAAACAGGCAACTTACATAGTAAATATCACATTTAGACAGACCTCGGGTATATGCGGAAAACTTTGCAAGAAATAGTGGTTTCAGGTAAAGATTCTGAGAAGGCGACATAGCCATATAAGGAAGGCGACAGGGTCTGTCAGGCCAGGGTCAGATCGCGACATGCCCTAAGAGGAAGGCGACATGGGTGTTTTCAGGCCGGGTCAGATCGCGACAAGCTCATGAAAGAAGGCGACAGGTCGGGCCCAGAAGGCGACAGGGGGTTGATGAAACAACGACAGGGGAGTCAAGGTCAGGCAGGTAGATAGCGACGGAGCGCACGTCGCATTAAGAAGGCGACTAGAGGGTTGTCGCAACAAGACCTCTGAACGCAACCTATCGGGCCCGTCGCGTTCACAGGTTCTGTGCCAGACTCTGACAGAGCAAGGACATGCTCTTGGATTGCGGTCCAGAACTTCCATCTATCGACACAGGGTGCTTCCGAAATAGAGAACAAATTGTACAGTGTATGAAAAATAACGAAACCAGTTTTAAAACGACCTAGACATACAAGGTACTTCCAGTAATCGGAATTGGAAAAATAGGATGGTTTCAATAGGCTTTGATCACGTTGAACACAAAGCCAGACAAGTGTAACCTGAAGTCGTAGTTTTAGGCAGCAACCCTATTACCACGCTTATAAACTCTCTAACTGACGAGATTTAGACAAAATGTTCCAACACCAAACTTGAAGAGGATGACTAGTAGAATAACTTTCATGTTATGAGTTTACCCTAATTCGGTCTTGAATCACATGAAACATACGAAGAACAGGAAAAAGCCCTAAAAGTGCACGACTTTGAGAAAATGCTTATAATTCAAAATCTACTCAATGAATTCGATGAAACCAGAGGGCAATGCAAACTAACTTGATGCTCTACACATTTGGTTTAGGAGATGTTAAGATTTGGCCCGAGAAAACCTACCTCTTGGGTTGATGAGTCTCGTTCTTCAGAAACCCGGGTTCAGACCACTGTTTAGAACGTCTAATACTCCGTGTATACTGCATGGAATTTGGGCATTCCACTTGGGTTAGGAAGTAGACTCGACCCCTCTTCCAAGGGTATAAGCCTTGCACGATGGGATTTAGTTTGACCTACCTTTGATCTGCTTCAAGAGGGTGGTTTGTGCAGGTCGTAGCAGATGAACGAGGGAGAAGATGAGCTTGGTATACGTGATCTCCTACTCTCCAGCCCCAAGAGCTCCTCCACACGACCCGCAAGTTCTAAATCGTCCCTAGGGTTTGCGTGAAGAGTATTTAAACATCCTGGTGTTAGGAGTCCTATTGTAACTAGGAAGAAGGGTTTCGGGATTGGCATGTTTGGTTTCTATTTTTGATGATTTCTTCTCCCTTAGAGAGTCTTAGCCACCAAGAAACTTCCATGGATGGGTAGCACGACATTTGGGTTGCCATGAATGCATGTTTTGTATCACAATTCAACTCTAATTGTCTCTTTTAATTTCAGCTTATTTATGGTTACGATTTCTATGTACTTTCTTGCTTCATTTGATTTTTGGGCCATATGTGTGTCCCTGGCCCACTTATGATATTGGGTCATTATTATATATTGTTAGAAGCATTTCTAACATTTTATTTATTTATGATTGCGTCGTAGTTCCCTCCGTGTTAACGATTTTCCGACTCGTTTCTTTATTGGATAGTCGGTCACAATATTCTTAAACCTAGCTCACATGATTTTTATTGACCCAATTTTCTTGATGGGTCCTTAGGGATATTATTTGAAATCTATTTAGATTTTATTTAATTTCCTGACTCGTCCAAGTATGTGATAATGATATTTCGACTTATTCATGAATTACAATAATAAGTCGTGAAACATTTAAACTTAGCTAATCCAATTTTTCTTGTCACAAATTTCTTTGTGAAACGTTTGTAATAATGTTTGGGTTGATTTATAATTTTTTACGAAATTTTCTGATTGTTTTTAGCACTACGATAATAGTACTTATTTTTAAATACTTGTTATTATGGAAATTATTTATTTCTATTTTAATTGAATTTTTATATAATTGAAATTTTCGGGGTGCTACATTATGTCTGTGATGCTACAGTGAGCGAGAAGGATGCTGAATTAAAGAACACGCTTATCAAAAATAAGATATGCCGTTGTGAATATGATAGTGAATATGTATGCAAACATATTAAAAAATCATAGCTTACCTATTGCTTTGCAACGTTGCCTACGATGCACTGTCAAAAAGTATTTGTCTGTATGTGAACCTGCCGGTCGAAAAAAAAATGAACGGACGGTGAATGAGTTTAAAAATGAATACTGTACTGCTAAATACATAAATTTGTAAAACACACTCAGATAGTCAAATATGTAATGTAAAATAATTTCTAAAATAAAGTAAAATTATATTATTTTTATATTTAAAAATGAAAAAAACATGAATGCACAGTGAGTAGCGCTACATGTCACTGACGCAAAAATCTGTAGATATATTTTTATATTTCAACCAAAATTCATTATAGCATACATGTGGATTAAGAAGATTGCTAAATGCACTGACGCAAGATAATCTAATCAGAGGATTAATGTTCCGATGCTCAAAAGATACAGTACCACTAGATTGCAAGGATGCTTAAAAGAAAACCATAAGAAGAGAATCATCTATACATTCTTACGTCAACTACACTATTAATATTATTTATAAAATCTATTTATCCAATTTGATAATTTTTCATATAATATATGGACCAAGAAGAAAATAATCTTTACTGGACAAACTTCGGATATCAACCCCACAAAGATAATACAATATTTAAGAAAGCTAGATCTCTACTCATGCGATGCACGAATAACATCAAATTATATACAAAATTTGTTATAAATAATAATAATATGTGGAAGCATCATAATCTCTATGTATTACAAAGTCATAAAACATAAAAAATTGTTCGATACATAAGTCATTACCGTCTTAATAACAAATTGTAACATAGTTTATAAAGTAAAATCATAAATATATAAAATCACAATCTCTCCATCTATCAACTGCACCAGGGCCAGAGAATGCTCTTAGGCCAATGGTTCATAGCCATGCAGTGATAAGTGGAAAATTTTGTTAACGTTTTGCAGGCTAATTTGTAAAATTACAGGAATTGAATGAATAGCAAATATTGTAGCTCTGATTACAAAAAAAAAAACTAAGAAAGGAAAAACAAAAAAACATGAATGCACTGTGAGTTACTGTAGCGTAGCGCCACAGTAATTTAGTAACGCTACAGTATAAAAATACAATTTTTATGTTATTTATTTATATTTTAAAAAAAAACTATAAATTAAAAAAACTAATGTTATCCAATCAGATTTTTTAAAAAAAATTAAACAAAGACAGGAAAAAGAAAAAATTGAATGAACTGTTACTTACTGTAGCGCTACAGTACTCACTGTAGCGGTGCATTCATTCAGAGAGTTACTTGCGTGTGCGTGATGGGTGGAGGGTGTTTTTTACATGCATTGCTTTAGATCTTATTTACACTACTACAATGCATGTTCATTGCTACCGAGAAAAGTTTGAGCATATTGTAATAAATACTTCACGATATGTTACTTATAACTGCATGCTACTGCATGTTACTTATAACTGCAGGCCACTTCTTTCTTCTGGGCATTATTCTTTTGATCACCTGATGGAAAGATGTGCAGTTTGAGATGGTCACTTTCTAATTCTCAATGTGTACATGCAGGATGATACATATGCAAAACGATGAAACTATTCATAAAAACGGAAAAAAATTTACAGACAAGTGATAAAGATACTGGTTTTAGAGCTTGAAGAAACGGAGTGTAGGCCGGTGGAGGAGTGCTTCCTCAACGTCACCCGCTGCAACCACGTCTTTGGTGTCCCAGTGCATTGCCGGGTACGTGGTGGCGAGGGTGGGGCAGAACGTCGTAGCCGATGTCCATTGCTCGGACCCAGACTGCTCCGGTGGGCAGTTGGAGCTGGACTGCCAACCCGTGATCCCAGTGACGGTGTTCCACCAGTAGGGGCCTCCTCTGTGCGAGGCGGCAGTGGGTGAGGGGCTGCGGTTCTACTGCCCCTACCTGGACTTCTCACGCTTCTTTGGAGGGAGGTGGAGAAGAAGGCGCAGAAGCCCATGAGGAAGGTGGTACCTCCCAGGGGTTGGGCACCAAGGTGTCGTCATTCCCTGAGAGGTACCGCCATCAACGGCGAGGACGCTGTCACCGCAGAAGGTGCTGCCAATGGTGGGCAGCTGCGGCAAGCTCCCGATCATGTAACACCCGATGCCCGGAATCAGTCCTGATCATATAACACCTGTTAGTGCCGACTAGGGAGGTGGCCATAGAAGACGGGTAGCCGTGACCATCGCGAAGGTAGGTGGTGGTAGTGGGG
The DNA here is from genome assembly GCA_014218235.1 of Colocasia esculenta. Classification (NCBI taxonomy): domain Eukaryota; kingdom Viridiplantae; phylum Streptophyta; class Magnoliopsida; order Alismatales; family Araceae; genus Colocasia; species Colocasia esculenta. Next base: position 15,008,788 of record CM024761.1, read on the forward strand.
TGTCCTCTGCACCGACCCACATGTGGTATATCTGCTTGCCCCTGCTGCTGCACCTGCAACAATGCCAAGAGCATGAGGACTGAGAGAGGAAGAAGGGAGGTTGGAGAGGAAGAGGAGAGTGGAGGACTTCGAGGGAGAGTTGCATGTACAAAGTTAGGAGGTGGTAGATATGGGGAGAGTTTTCACACGGTGGGGTCCCGTGAAAAGGTGCAAGACAGAAGCAGTGACGACGACCTGGTTCTCCCCCAGGACACGGACTGCGCAGTTTGCGGTCAGCTAAAGCGACGTCGTCCGCGAGGAAGCGGAGGTGAGGCTGGACGACGTAGTGCAGGGGGGCGCAGCAGGCTCAGCGTCGGAGGCGGGTTGCAGCGGTGGAGGTACTTCGCAGACAGGGCGGCGCGGCTGGCAAGGACGATGTTGCGCTACACAGTTGAATAGGGTGGCGAAGTGGCGATCTCGCATGCTGCCCCCGCCGGACTCACAGATCACATATTGCAGAAGGGAGAAAACCTTTGGGACTCCCCGGCCGATGCAGATTCCCGCCGCTTTGAGATCAAGAAAGAGTGAATCGTCTTCCTATGGGGCCTAGCGGAGAGGATTGTGGAATCCGAGGGCAAGATCGGGGAGCGAACGAGAGGAGGCTGGGACAGTGGAGGACATCATTCTGCGAGGGACACTTCCAGGGGAAGAAGCACCAGCGCACGGCCGCTCCAACAGAAGAAGAAGAAGGTGGGTGAAGAGGGGTGCTGGTTGTGGTAAATTGAAATGTAGGAAAGGAAACTGAATCTTTTTTCTCGGCGCAGAACCCTCAATCCGGCCCGTTTCATTCGCTCCCTACTTTTATGTATTTCACAGTTCATTTCTGAAATTGCGGTGCTACAGGCTTTGGGCGAGAAAAGAAATTTTTTGGCGTTTGCCGATGGAAGGACAGTTAAATTGACAGAGTTTTGTTTTGGTAGGAAACTAATTACAGCAGGGTTAGAAATATTAGAATAGTATATCGATTGTTAATAGGTGGTATATATAAAACTGTAAGTTTTTAAAAAATTATGTGCAAGATTTAACACTCCAGTTTAAGAAGATTTTTTCACAATTTTATGTAGGAGATTTGTCTTCTTAGTAACTATGTTAAAAGAGTGGGGATGAGAGGTATTTGTGAGTTTTGGTGGGAATAAGATTGTCCTGGTGCAGCCACGTGGCAGCACCAAAACTGAGAAATTATATATTAGTATAGATTTCGACAATAAAAAAAGGTGCAAGCTACCATGCCTCAAACGTGTGGTATATATATCTTTTTTTGACAATGGAAAGTGGTTTCATATCAATCACCCGAAGCTAGGTACATCAGCGGTGGAGACAGCACCGACAACCAAAACAGGTGGTGCACGCCACCGGCACACAGGAAAGCCCGAAGTTCAGTGGGCAAAACACAAGAAGTAAAACCTCAACCTAAAGATACAACGCCCAGCCAGACGATGTCGGCGACAAAACGCCATGAGGGGGTCGATTGGGGAAGAGAAAGTAGCAAGGGGCGTGCTAAGGCGCTTCAACAGGCATATGTTGCAAGTGCCCGATGTCGCACAAGACCGTCAAAGAGGATCGCTGGACTTCGGTGGAGATCCGACAAGGTTGAGAAGACCCTCAACCACCATGATTGCGACATCAACAGACTAAGAATAAACACAAATCCATAGCAACAGTTCACGAAAAAGAGCTTGTAAGGGTTGGATAGCCAAAAACGACGCCGGGCCGAAAGGATGGAGCCACTGGTCGACGATCTTCTTTCAAATTGGCACAACAAAATAAAACAACACCATATGAAAAACATAACAAACACAATAGCTAGAACTATGCCAAGCCGAAGAGATATCGACAAGAAGACCTTTGCATAGTCAGGTCGAAAGCATTGCCCCAACAAGGGCACAAAACAGGGAGGGCGAACCCAACCCCGCAAAACACCTCCTAAGGGGAAGATTCCTCCATTTGAAACCAGAGACAGAAACTAAAGGAGACGGTGGGGAAGAAATCTCCTCACCGACCGTGTCACCAACACCACTAGAACCGAAGGGGGAACGAAGCTGGGGAGAAACTAGAGCAAAAACTACGTCCAAAGGAAAAAAAAGACCTCCACCGCAAGGTCGAAGACGGGGGGAGGGGGCTTCGTGGGGGCAAAGAGACCCCATCCCCACCCGAGTGAGGGCGCCACCTAAGACCTAACCCATCGGCGCGAGAAGGGAACAGGGGAAATCCTCAAAATTTCTCTCTCTAAAAACCCTAGAGAGAGACTACTACAAGAAAATTCCCGAAAAGTTTCTCGTGTGGTATATATATCACACTGGGGGAGGAGCGATGTGATGTATGATATTTTTTTTCCAGTGTCAAAAAGGAAGGATGTATGATAATTTTTCATGAGACACATCTGCCTTTAAATGTTCTTTAGTACATTCCTGAGGGGAGACCGCTTTGGTAATATGTACCCAGAGGTACCTTAATCTAATGAGAAATAATTTTGTAACACTATTCGGTAATATATTAAAATAATATCACCATTAAAATTGTGCCACATCAGTAATTAAAATAAGAAATTAAAAACATCTCATAATGATGAGGTTGTGATGTATTTTAATTGGTGTGTTACTTTAATGTGTTATCAAATGGTGTTACTAAACCATTTTTCTAATCTAATATATGCTAACACAAAAGTTAACCTACCTATCTTTGAAAACAAAAAATGGGACCCCGGTTGCCCAAATACATAATCAACAAATATCATACAATTTTAAAATTCTAATACTCGATTAATTTCTTTATAATCGATTATCTTTCTTACATGACATTTAGCCAAAAAAAATTAAAACTAATCATATGAGAGAACCTATTAATCATTATCGTGATTAACCTAAGTTATTTTGGGAAAGCATTCTACCTCACCCCTACATTAACTATGTTCTATACCATCCCACCTCTCTTTAACCAGGATATCCCGTGGTTAGTTTATACCACTATGCCAAAGTCAATTAAATACTAACCGTATATTTACACCTCCATAGGTAGAGGTAAAGACTTGCCAAGGCTGCACGTATAGGCTAATCCAAAAATTAATCAATCTGCCTTTGGAAATAAAATTGAAACTGGGTAGGCAACCCCTGTTGCCCAAACTCGAATAAGTACCTATCCCACCTGCCATCTAAGAAAATTATCTTGAGAAATGACAACTTTATTCTACCTCAACTCCCTAAAGTGGGTAGAGATAACACATGCTATTCCCCCCCCCCCTCTCATCATGGTAATCTCTCAGGTAAGCTTATACCACCTACCCAAATTCGATTAAATGTTGACTCCCGAAGGTTCTTCTCCAAGGTAATCAGGTATCAAAGCGGCAGCTACAGATCAGCCATTCATCAAATGACTCCTAATGGACATTGCATGCACACTTCTTGAAGTGTGGTTGACACACTCGCATTCCCATTTCTCCAATTTTGCAACGGACGAGAAGTTTTTAAATGCCCAAGCCTGTTAAAGGAATAGCACAGGAGGCAAAAAACCCAGTCTCCACCCAAATGAATGTCTGATCAATCTGGGAGTAAGCTTCACTTAGCTAGGTTCCATTTAGGGCACCTCTTTGTGCTCATACACCTCTTTGGTAACGACATATGCACTTCCCTGTAAAAATCAGAACGAACTTTGAAGTAGCAATCCCAAGGACTCTCAAGGAATGCACAAAAAGGAAGACACTCTCACTTTTCCCCAAGAAATCCCAATGATTGGCGATACATTACCCTTGCACCTGGCATGAAAAGAAGATTCCCCCAAGAGATGCTGCAGCTTGCAAAAGTCCCAACCACAGACGGTAGATGGATAAGCATTGCACAGCATCAGGGTGTCACACTTGAACGTTTGCAGCTAGTTGTCCACAGATGAGTGATAGCTGACACCAGAAATAATGCCAAAAGTGGTTAGCCCTCATTCATGCCTTTTAATGAAACTGTTGGGAAACAGCGTGGATGCAGATCACAAATGCATCATTTCAGAAAGATGAAGTGGCTCGTTCATTCAACTGTAGATAAATGAAGAACAATCACCACAAACAAGGAAATATCTGCACCACAGGGCAACCAGGTAGTCTCACCACTTACGAAGAAAAGTGCAACCATCTGAATCACTAAAACAGGGAAATGATAGGATGGCAATTATCCCAGAAAACACAAAATAAGAAAAGTTACTCACCATATTCTTGTGTCAGTTAAAAAGAAAGAGGTTATGTAGCAACTCATTTTTTTGATAGGCTGTGAGAACCGTGAAAGTTGAAGGCTTGCTTCAATTCAAAAAAAAATTGCATACAGCCATATTGGGTATTGTTTACCGGCTATTAAGACCTTGCATCTCAGGTGTTATCAAACTTCAGAAGATATACATTGTTCGTGATCGCAGAAATGTTGAAGTTATGCCTATATAGTGTTGTAACACAGCATCGGTGAGACATTGTTTGGCATGGATGTCAAACCACATGCTGGGTTTTCTTACGATTGGTATGCCGGCTCTGTTTTATTTACCATCAACTAGATACCTGACTTTGCTTTTTTTTTTCAAAATAAAACTACGAAGAAAATCAAACCTCTATGGTTGAATTACTCATCACTGACTTGGATTGAATTCCCAAGTAATGCCATACTTCGCTAATTCCTTAAAATATTTAATCATGTCTCTTCAAACAAGACTTGCTTCATCAACAAAAGCAATACCTGAGCAACACATCTTAGCAAATTATGATCTACAATCTCACTATTACTACTGGCTTGCCTGCTCTTTTTATCCACCTCAATGAGATGTCTTTCCATATTTTTTTAAAATGAAACTACCAAGAGAATAAAGCCGGTTTGGTTGAACTCTTCATCATAGACTTTGGTCAAGTTGATAAACTCTTTTTGAAGGTGGGACAAATTAACAAATATCCACATATTTCCTCACTATTTACTTAGATATCTAAGCTTGTTTCTCTAAAATCAATTTGCTTCATCTACCTAAATTGGAAACTCAAATATTGGTCTCTTTCTACAGAGTAAAGACCCAAGCCTGTGCAGTCAGGGACTTAAGTAATCCCCCAACAGGCCTGACGCATGGCTTCTGCCTTTCACTGTCATTCCGTCCCTTCAAATTCCACATATTACAAATCCTTTTAACAGCATCTATGTCTGGAAAAGTAAAACAAAGAAATTGCTATCTTAGAGCATATCAACCCTAAGCTGAGGTTGCATTCTGAACTATTCCTAACTAAAGTTGGAGACAAAGTAAGCAAAAAGTATTAAATTTAACACTAAAGCTCTGCTGAAGAAGTAGATAACACATTCTAAAACATATGAACAACCAATCAAAATCAAATAGATGGGATAAGAAACTTTATGATGATAAAAGTCTGTATGAAGTATCCATAAAATACTTCTCATGCAGCATCCGATGTTTCATTGTATGAGGGGAAGGCCATAACTAGTACATTGTAGATTCACTTTGCCTCCTGACTGCGGGATATCTATCATACACCATCCAGTTCAGCAGGAAACATAATAAACTATAGAGAGGATTAGCTTACTTACCAATTTGTTTGCAGCGAAGAACCCAAAGAATGTGATCTTTTACTTCCACCAGCAAATTGTTCCTAGAATGTGAATCTTCCCAAGATTGTGAACCTTTCTGCGTGACATAATTCTGGAAGCTCACTGAAATATTGTTCTTTCTTCTTTCAAGATATCAGCTCACTGGCATCCATTAACCAATATAAACAAATGATTGAAGCGTTAAAAAATCAAATAATTTAGCTCTTGAGGTTTTCTAAACGGCATTTAGAGGCCATGGAGATGAGGCACAACCTCTGATCCAATGATCTGCATACTTACATCAAATAAGATGCGGTAAAGTTCCAAGTGGTCTCACCCAATTGCCTGAAAGATCTAGTATAACGCTTCTGTTGGTTCCTCTGACCTTTCTTTGACCTCTTTAATTGGATGCCCAAATAATGTCATTTTTTGCTTTAAGTTCTCAAGGGAATCATGCTGTTTTGCCAGCTCCATGAGTACCTTGATCCGCCTAAAGGAAACACTGCTTGGCTTCTGACCCTTCTCCACCATCTGCAGGAAACACTTCTCAGCTTCCCCCACCATCCCCATATCACAGAGCAGATCAATTAGCACATCCGAAACCAAGGTAAACGAGCCGAACCCTTTCTCAACCATGTCATTCCAGAGCTCAAGGGCAAAGTCCATTTTCTCTTGCCGTCGGCACAACCTGATAAGAAACATGCAAGACTGTGTGTTGGGCAAACACCCACGATCCCTCATCCTCTGATACAATCTCCAAGCACTTCCGAGCTCATTTGACCAGTAAAAACACCTCAAGAAAAGATTATAACTTGTTGGGTTTGGAGATAAGCCCTTTGCTTCCATCTCATCCATCAAAGCAAATGCATCACGCAGCCTCTTCGCTATGCAATAGTTCCTTATAGCTGCATTGTAAGCAGCAACATCTGGATAGCACCCACATTCCTTCATCTCCTTAAGAACATCTCTGGCCTTATCTGGTTGCCCGATCAACCCCACACCACCAATTATGCTCGTGTATGTGAAAACATCAGGACATGTGTCCTCATTCCTCATCGTATCCATAATCTGGTAGGCCTTCCCCACCTGCCGGTTCTTGCAGTACACATCGACCAGGCAATTGTACGAGACAAGGTCGGGCTTCACCCCCAGTTCCTTCATCTCCTCCCAGAACCCTTCTGCCTCCTCCGACGACTTCCAGCCTGACAAGAGTATGTTGAAAGTCTGGAGGTCCGGCCGGAAGTCGCGCTTCAGGATGTGGTAGACGTTCCTGGTGTCGGTCATGCTCTTCTCCTGGCACAGTGTCCTCAGTAGGGCATTGAAGCAGGCGGTGTCGAACTCCTTGAGCAGCTTCTTAAACCTCCAGAAGCTCTGGACGGTCTGCCTCACGGAACAGACCTTGGCGACCCTCCCCAGCACGACCTGCAGCGTGCGGGTGGTCACCAAGGAGGGGTCTTTCCGGCGCGTCTCCTTCAGGACCCTCCAGACCTCCTCGAACCTGCGGCTCCGTCCCAGGACGTAAAGCATGGTGTCGAGGGATAGGTGGGTGTGGAAGAAGCCCCTTCGGCGCCCGGTGTAGGAGAAGAACTCGAAGGCGCGGAGGGGGTCGCTGTGGCTGAAACGCACCCGCTTGAGGACCCTGTCGATGAGGTCGTTGGAGAGGAAGATGCCGCTCTCCCGAAGGGACTTGGCCATGGCCTCTCCGGTCCGCGAGGTGTTGATGATGTCGAGGACGGCGGCGGCGGCGGTATCGTTGCCGGGCTCCCCCACCGTCAGTTGTGGCACAGGGGAGGAGCAGAAGGGCCTGGACAGAGATGGGCATCTGGAGCTGAAGAGGGGATGAGAGGCCCTGCGCTGGAGAAGGGCGCAGTTCCTCAGATGCATCTTCCGAGCGGCCACCGGCCGGAAGGGAAGGTGGAACTTGGAAGAGCCCCCGCCGGGCGCCCCTGATGCCAAAGGAAGGGTTGTTATGGCGAGAGCGGCCGCCGAGCAGGGTGGGAAGCGCTTGTTCTTCGGACATGAAAGCGAAATTAACATTTAATTTTTAGGAAATCAATTCACATCGTTACCAGATCACCCAAGTTCCACAACAATTAGATGTTAAAGATCTTATACTATTTAACATCTTGAAATCTCCTGAAGGTTTTAATAGCTCAACACTAACATGTTTAACAAACACAACCAAAATCTTGATTATATGTCTTTAACAATATAGTTATATTCATTTTGTTGACTTCACTAGTTCACTTAGAACTGATTCATATATTCTATGTAATGATTAAATTAATATATCAATCAAAGTAAGTATTTCTTAATTAAAAGTTCACATTCTGGATCAAGGTCAATATTTTTCAAATAAAAATTAATATTTCTCAATAATAATAATATTATGTACACGAAGCTCCGACCAACGGGAGATTTGAGAAAAAGATGATATATGCAATTTTACTCTGACAAGTCAAGAAATTATTTTCAGTTTCAAATTCAAGGATAATTTTTGTCGTTGCTCCTAAATCCGTCGTTCACTTCTCAACAATAATAAATCTCTTTTAGTCGAAAATCAATATTTCTCAACATTTTCTTAATCATCAATCACTCACACCACCCACCATTGATTGTTGCTTCTACTTATTGATTCTTAGGTTTGTATCATATTATTTATGAATGAATTTTAGTGTTTATAATTGTATTTTGTTGCTTCAATGATAAGTATAATTATATTCAAGTGTTTATTATTGTATCACGGGGTTTATAATTATAATTTGGTGTTTATAATTATATTTAATACTTATCTTAATAATACTTATGATATATCTTAATTTTTATTATTATATCTTGATGTTTATGATTATATTTTGATACTTATAATTATATCTTGATGTTTATAGTTATCTTCTAGTACTTATGGATGTATATTATTTATCGTTATATCTTAATTGTATTTTTATGCTTATGAATGTATCGTGTGCTTATCATTGTATCCAAGTGTGTAATATTATACTCTAGTGTTTATGGTTGCATCTAGTTGTTTATGGATGTCTTGCAGCATCCTTTATCGTGTGTTTTGAGTGATTAATAAAATATTTCTTTATAATTATTATTAATCATATCATTCTATTTAAAATAATTAACAACATTTATTATGTATATGAGAAATTTGTTAACCTGCAACTTCCTTCTTATTAATTGTCGGCTAACTAACAAAATATTTACTTTATATTAACACAATAGTTATTTTCTGAATTATATTCGAGAAAAGTTTGTTGCACTTTTAATGTACTTTTATACTTCTCATTAGTTAAGCACAATGTATCAGTAGCACCATGACCAATGAGAGATGTCTCAAGTGCATTAAAAGTACATGAGAAAAGTATAACATATTATTCTCTTTTTGAACAATCTCATTCTTATCGACTTATTGCTTTATATATAAGTCTGTTATTTCTTTGAAATATCTTAGATATGATATCATAGTTTCTCAATGTTAACTAATAATATATTTTTGAGACAATTTTTTTCCTTGTTAATTTTGGAGACAATTTTTTTCCGCATTCACAAGCATTGATAAATCAATGAACATGTGGATAAATCTTAATCTCAAGAACATTAAATATCATGGTTTATATCGTCTCTTTATCATACTAGAGACCAAAAATTTTTAAGCACCGGACATCTTAGGTATCGATTGAAAGATCCAAGATAATCAATTTGATATACCATAGTGTTTTGGTTGAAGAAAATTTGTCCATACTACTATTTCTGTGACGCCCCGAATGCAGCGAAAAAACCCGGGTGTACACAGATGTCAATTGATTAAGAGAAACAATTTGCAGGTAGAAGAAAAATATGACATTATATTTATATATAATATTCTTATATCACACAGTCGGTTCTTTACTTGGTATGTACCAAGTAACTATACAATAAGAGACAAAAAGGAAAGTACAAAAGTGGTTCTTCTGGTCTACTCCTCAGTCCCTTGCTCACCCTCTTCCTTATCAGTCTCACTAGAATCTAAAAAAAGTGTTGTAATCACATTATGAGCATATTGCCCAATAGGTAAATTCACACTACCCGCGGTTTAATTGATTAAGATATTAAAATAGTGGTACATAAACTTGATGAATAAGTATACTGTAAATTGACATGGTAATTAATAAGAGAGTATATCAAGCTTAATTAGAACACCTTGAATCATGTGTTGCAAGAATGTCACTGTAAAGATGTTAAGCATGTACTATCAAGTAAAAGATTAAATTAGAAACAAGAAGAGTCAAGTAAAACAAGTTTATACAGGTAAAATCTCATGAAGTGGGAATTTTTCATATATCAAATAGCTAGATATTGAGTACCAAGTACTCACATGTATATTATCTGAAATTAGATGTCTAGTAAATTTATCATGAACTTTAGGTGCAATGCCACACCAAACCATTCACACTCCCATGGGCACAAGTATTTTGGGTGCTCTTCCCAGGACCATATCAGGGCCCTTAAATTGGCTCATTCCAGCATTGTAAATCCACAAGAGATCTAGAGATCTCAAATTCTAGACATTGCAAGTGAATTTTCAAGAAATATGAGACAATTTAATATGTAAAAGTTGATCCATGAATACTTTATAAATCACTTTTAGAAGAGTGAGTAAGTTAATAATTATTTTTGGTAAATCTCGAATTTAATATATCATAATTCATGTAAAAGTTATTTCAAGAAAGAATTCTGATTAACAGTGTGTGTTGACTTGAGTCACTGAGTGGGTCGACCTGAGTCACTGAGTGTGTTGACCTGAGTCACTGGAAACAAATGTTAGGTTGACCTGAATGAAGGGTGTCTCAACCTGATGAAAGGGTGTGTTGACACACTGAAGGGTATGTGTTGACACACTAAAGGATGTGTGTCGACACAATCTTCAATCTTTTATTCCTGTAAGGAAACTGCCTTACTGGAACCCAGCCTGTGTCAACCTACTCTGACTTTTCAGAACCTACTAATCAAAGAGATTGGTTTTAACAGAATTTAATCGCATGTCCTCTATTAAAAGAATATGCTACAGATATCAATATCAAGTTTTGAGAAGATAATGATGAATCCTAACTTTATAAGAAATTATAGAGGTCTGTGATGGTGCCAAGAGAAATTTCATAAATATATATAAATGACCTAGAAATCACATGATGGGATTTTATAGTAAAACTTCATATGAAATATTTGTTTCTGATCTATATTAATTGAAATTCTTGATTTATAAACTGATTAAAGATCAAGGGAAATATTATTATCTTATAGGTAATGTGAAGATACCTACATTGCACATTACTTCCTTCTTCTTTCTTTCCAATAGAACCTGGCTGACCTTTACTCCTTCTGCGAAACTCCTTCTTTCCTGGCGTTTCTTCTTCTTCCAATGCTTCCACCGCCAACCCCTTCCTATCTATAATATATACTTGCACATACATGTTAAACACTTACACACTCTCACACGTAATTTTCTCATCATTGCACCCACTTTCTCTTAACACCTCACACACTCATGCATGTTACACTAACATGCACACACTTACACGTATGTGTGTACATGCAGAAATGTTTATCCCTTTCCTTGGTATTATTTTATCATTTCTTTTGATACACACACATATATTTTGTAACACCCCAAAATAATGTATATTGAAAATGGAGAAAAAAAAGGTAATGATATTTGTTTATTAAACATAAACACTTTCATGCGACATAATTATCGTTAACTTAGGATTACTCATATATTATCAATATAATTCTAGTGTTGTTATCCGATGTGCGTACTTCGACAGGGCGCCAAAGACATTTTTGAAACATTTGAAATATAGAGGTAATCGATGTTAAGTATGTACAGTAATCGATGTGAAGGACAATCGATGTTTCAATGTAATCCATGTATGTAATCAATGTTTGTGTGATCGATGTTTGAACATAGTCGATGTTCTAAGGTAATCGATGTGAAAGATAATCGATGTATAAGCATAATCGATGTTGGAGTGAAATCGTTGTTGAACCGAAATCGATGTTTGAGAGAAGTCGATGTTTAAGTGAAATCATTATTGAACCGAAATCGATGTTTGAGAGAAGTCGATGTTTAAGTGAAATCGATGGTGAACTGAAATCGATGTTTGAATGAAATTGATGTTTAAGTGAAATCGATGTTAAATTGAAATCGATGTTTGAATGAAGTCGATATTGAATGAAATTGATGTTTGAATGACATCGATGTTCTAAGTGAAGTCGATGTTAAACCGTAATCGATGTGCTTATATAGTAATCGATGTGGCACCTAGTCAGAAATTGATATGCATTCGAGTGCAAATCATGAAACAATTGTGCAAAAGTATGATGTATTTATGAGAAAATCATGATATAAAATATATTCATAATATTTAAGTTAATCATGAGTTTTGTTATCACCAAAATAAAAGATAAATTATAAGACTTGTTCAACAGATTTGACATCATTTAGATACAAAAATATAAGGACAAAAGGTCCAGATGAATTATCTCCCAATTACGTAACCCATTTTTAGAATTTTTTTGCTTACGTAGCCTTGGCTACTTAAGACATCTATCCTTTGTGTAGGAAAGTTACACGTATCATAATATGTATTCAGGACACAAATAATGTGTCTATGCTATAAAAAATGAGATTTTTACGGCAACAAGTGTACGGTTACGTGTCGTACATGCACAAAACCTGAACATCTATTTATACTCTTCCTTACCCACTCCTGTGAGTATTTACTCACTTGTTCATCATCCCATACTGCTGCTACTACAACTGTTGTTGCTGCTACTACCACGGCTGCTTCTACTGCTACTGCTACGACTGCTGCTGCTGCTATTGTTGTTTTCCTTGTTGAAGGATCCTCTTACTATGAGAAGAGGAGGATTTCCATTTCTCCTGTAGTCAAGTAGGATTCTCCTTCCTCTTGTTTCCTTCTTCTTGTTCCCACCCTCTATTTGAATCTTTGTGGATAAACATCTACCTTGGCATTATCCTTAACTTATATTCAGTAAGTTGTTTAGGAGTGTGAACTCATTCTTTCTTCTTCCACTCTATACATATTTTTAGATGTTGTTCATGTAAATTTGATGTGAGAGTTCTTCCAGTTTCCAGAAAGAATCTCATGAAGGACTTATATAGATTTTTTTTTCTCTTCCAAAAGTTCCTCACATCATCCATACTGTGAAAACCTCCTCTCTTCATTCTACTAAGATTGTTTATTTGTCTTCATGATAAGGTGTGTAAAGAAATATACACAAGACCCACAAACCATTGTTTGATCTTCCATAAAAAGTAGAAGCACTTAGAAAGTGTCTTTCTAGCCGGTTTTAAACCTTTCTGAAAAGAAAGACCAACGTCTGTTGACAGACAGATCATATCTGTCGACAGATACCCATGGTTCAAGAACCCAGAAACCATAGCTATTGACAACCAACCAGTAGTTGTTGACAACCACCAGTCAGTTGTCGACAACTAAAGGCCAGATTTCAAAATGCAGCTCTGGATGGAGCAGTAGTTGTCGACAACCACCAGTAAATGTTGACAAGTAGAACCATTTCTTCATAAATCAAAGTTGACACATTCTTGCATTGTCCAAACAAGTTTTCTCTCCCATTTTCTTGGATTCTAAACTATTATACCATTGGAATGAATCATTTAATTATCATCTACATCCATTTTTGGACTATTCTTGGACATTTCCAGTTATGTTGTTTCCTACATCATCTTGATATCTTTAAAATTAACTTATAGAACCCTGTTATGGTGATATTGTGAATACTTATGTACCATACACGCATGCTCAGCAAAAGTGAAATTTGATGACAACTTTAGGTTTTTGGACCCATTTGAAATAAATACCTATGCAAGTGGGGTTGATCCAGTCCCGGGAGGAGCACCCAAACTCGTTTACTGGCTGTACGGAACGATAATGGATCTACTTGATGTTCGGCATTACATCATATTTGCTTGATTTGGTCATCATTTTATTCAGACATAAGTTGAATATGTATTACCTACTTGAACCAGTATGGGGTTATTGTACTGATTCTTTCCTGGACAAGCTTTAATTCAGTACTCTCTTTTCATGATTGTCATCTGCTTATACAAGTTTATAATCACTCTTGATATTCAGTACTGCCACCAATCAAGTATATTGCCTAAGTTTATAGTTGTCATATAAGAATGGTGAATCCTACTGGGCACAATTGCTCACCAAATTTTATTCTTTCAGGTGAGCAGAAAGAGCTAAATACTTAGGGGCGTGTGCTGAGAGTGTCCACCAAACTTCGAGGAGCTTTGTAGTACCATTTTTATTATATTTTCCTTTCCCCACTCCTCCTGTGGACTTATATCAGGAGTGTTTTGTAATATTCTGCTGTAATAAATACAGATGTTTACATAATCAAGGTTCTATCTCTTATGTCCATTTTCTGTCATTTTTCGATAATAGTTATTTATTGGGATGTGACAGGTTAATTGGTATCAAAGCCTTAGGTTCCGTAAATCTTGGAAATAACCAGTGAGTTGGGGTAGAAATTTGAGATTAGTTATGAGGTAATAGAAATTTCTGTATATATATGTATATACTTAATTTGTTTTTGTTACAGAATGAACATGAATGCTCGAGATCAGTTATTGAGTGCAATGGAATTATTACAACAAGATGTAGAGTTATATGCACAGGCCCAGAGAGAAGTGCATATGTAAGTGAAGGAAGAAGTGTTGAGGCTAACCACTGGCACATTTTTAGCAGGAAATCCCCTTGCTTCCTTACAATCTATGACTCAAATAATAGGCAATTTGGATAACCTGAAGACAGGACAAAACATGTTGCTACATCAGATTGAAGAATATTGGGAGGTGTTGTCTGATGCAACGAGGGAGCTTTATCATAATCCTGAGGGAGATCAGTAGCCATCTGTGGAGTCTGCTACATTTACATGAATCAAGCTAGGAAGTTTAGGAACTTACTTTTGTTAATCTCTCCTTTTGATAAATAGTGAATTTGTATGTATATCTCCCCATGTATATATGTAATGATAGGATAAGGATGATGATGATGTAAATGCTCTCAATTTATTAATAAAAAGTATATATGTTATGTGGTAAAATAAAGTTTGCATGTGATGAATGTATATATTGGTTTGGGTGATTATATTAATGTATGAATTGTTAGATGTCTCAGATAATTCTCTAAAAAAAATAGTCATGGAAGGAGGTGACGCAAACTGGAAAAAGATGGAAAACACCATGCATGAATTGACACGAGTAATGAGGACAGTGGCCAAAAACAATACTCACAATGGAACAAATATGTTTAAAGATTTCCGAAGTTTAGATCCTCCAAGATTTGCAGGTAGCACAGATCCTGACGAGGCAGAAAATTGGATAAAAGATATTGAAAGAATGTTTAGGGCAATCCGATGCTCATAGGAGGATAAAATACGTTTGGCAACATTTCAGTTGGAGCGTGATGCTCGAGCCTAGTGGGAGGCTATATATGGAGTCTACTTTAGAAGATCCAAATCAGATGGTATGGGAAGAGTTTGTTGAATTGTTTAATGAACAGTATTTTTTCTGAAGTGGTTCAAGAGACAAAGGCTACCGAGTTTGCTAATCTAAAGCAACGTGGAATGACAGTGTCTAAATATGAGGCACAGTTTGCTCAACTGTCCAAATATGCTTCCCATTTGATAGCCACAGAAAAATTGAAGGCGAAAAGGTTTATGAATGGCTTACGCCCAAACTTTATCACGCAGTTGATGCCCCACTAATTAATTACAACATATTCTGAAATGGTCAAGAGGGCCTTGGCTCTAGAAGCCACAAATGAAACAGTAGAGAGAATTAAAGGAAAGTCTGGGGCAAGCTCTTCAACAACTGACTGTAAGAGGAAGTTGGAGACGGGAAATGCTCCTAAAATAACACAGTCCACCAAGAAATCAGGAAAAGCTCCAGTTGAAAATAAAGATGTTTGTCGACACTGTCATCTCAGTGGACACAAAATTGAGAATTGTTGGCGAAGGTTGGGTACTAGTCTTCAGTGTGGAAGCAATCAACATCGGATTCATGAATGTCCTATGATGAAAAATGTACCGGCATCCCAAAATTCTCGAGCTAAACAAGGGCGTCTGCAGGCCATTCAAGAGGTGGAACCAGAATCTCCGCAAGAATGCGGACTTGTTGAAGGTATACTTTTAGTGAACTCCAAACCTGCATATGTTCTATTTGATTCAAGAGCTACTCATTCCTTTATCAGTTATGAGTTCGTTAGATCCTTAAAAATACCATCAGTTCCACTACCTGTTCAACTAGAAGTTGCTACTCCTCTTAGTAAGGGAAAGAAGCTCGAAGAATATTACCTTGCCAGTAAAATTTTAGTTGAAGAACATAATTTCCCAAGTGATTTGATATGCCTTGAAATGTGGGAGTATGAC
>CM024761.1:15024951-15074441 GCA_014218235.1 Colocasia esculenta
CTCATTCATTCATATCTTAAAACTTGCTGATACTCTAAATGCTAAACTTATATCTATGGGGTGTGATTCTCTGTCACAACACCACTGGGAGAGAAGGAGAAATTGAACAAGTACTTTCCATCTGCTGATGTAATGATCGAAGAACATAACCTAAAAGCTGACTTGGTGTGTATGCCCATAGAAGGCTATGACGTGATTCTGGGAGCTGACTGGTTGTCCACTTATGGGGCAAGTGTCGACTGTAAGAAATGGAAAGTTACTTTTATTGAAATCCCTAAGTTAACATTCACTGGAATTAGACATAAGAGACAGATGTCTCTAGTCTCTGCCATAAAGGCGCACATAATGATAAGGAAATGTTGTTTTGCTTTCCTTGCGGCCGTCATAGTTGAAAAGAAGGGTTCTAAGATAGAAAACATACACATAGTCTAGGACTACCCTGATGTGTTTCCCGAAGATCTGCTAGGGATTCTCCCTTAACGTGATGTCAATTTTGCTATTGAGTTAGTTCCTAAAGCTGCACCGATATCGCGTCAACCGTACTGGATGTCCCCTACCAAGTTAAAAGAACTGAAGGCACAACTGATGGAGCTATTAGAGAAGGGGTTCATCAGACCAAGTACTTCCCCCTGGGGAGCACCTGTTCTGTTCGTTAAAAAGAAGATGGATCTATGAGGCTATGTATAGACTATCGACAACTCAATTAGCTAACCATCAAGAACAAGTACCCATTGCCCCAAGTCGATGAACTATTCGACCAGATATCTGGAGCTCAATATTTCTCAAAGATTGACCACCGATCAGGTTATCATCAAATGAGGATCAAGGACAATGATATTTTCAAAATGGCTTCCAGGAGCAGGTATGGACACTAGAATTCATTATTATGTCTTTTGGTCTGACCAATGCTCCTACAGCCTTTATGCAACTCATGAATAGCATATACCGACCATACTTTGAAAAGTTTGTGGTCGTCTTCATCGATGATATCCTCATATATTCAAAGACCAAAGAAGAACATGAAGAACATGTAAGGATTGATGACCAAACTTTCCCCATATAAATTACTTCACTTATTTATATACATTAATTTTGATGATTAACAAAATAGTACTAAATGAATTACTTGAGCTTTGAGAATAGGAAATAAAAGAAAAATGAAAGTTCAAGACAATCAAGTAAGTCTCATTTCATGCTTTGTCCAAGTCTTTGTATCGACTTCTATTGATAAGCAGAACGATTTCCTTCTGACCGAAAAGTTCAATCAAATCGATACCGTAACGATTTCTTTAGAACTCACAACAAGTTTCTAGCCTTAACGATTTCGTAGGTTCTCGTAACGATTTCTTTAGAACTCACAACGACTTTCTAGCCGTAACGATTTCGTAAGTTCTCATAACGATTTCTTTAGAACTCACAACGACTTTCTAGCCTTAACGATTTCGTAGGTTCTCGTAACGATTTCTTTAGAACTCACAACGACTTTCTAGCCGTAATGATTTCGTAAGTTCTCGTAACGATTTCCTTAGAACTCACAACGACTTTCTAGCCATAACGATTTCGTAAGTTCTCGTAACGATTTCTTTAGAACTCATAACGTCTTGGTAGCCGTAACGATTTCCTTAGTTCTCGTAACGATTTCTTTGAAACTCGTAACGACTTGGTAGCCGTAACGATTTCTTTAGTTCTCATAACGATTTCTTTGAAACTCGTAACGACTTGGTAGCCGTAACGATTTCTTTAGTTCTCGTAACAATTTCTTTGAAACTCGTAACAACTTGGTAGCCGTAACGATTTCTTTAGTTCTCGTAACGATTTCTTTGAAACTCGTAACGACTTGGTAGCCGTAACGATTTTTTTAGTTCTCGTAACGATTTCTTTGAAACTTGTAACGACTTGGTAGCCGTAACGATTTCTTTAGTTCTCGTAACGATTTCTTTGAAACTCGTAACGACTTGGTAGCCGTAACGATTTCTTTAGTTCTCGTAACGATTTCTTTGAAACTCATAACGACTTGATAAGTGTTCATAACGATTTGCTTTGCGCAACGATTTCTTTAGTTCTCGTAACGATTCTTTGAAACTCGTAACGACTTGATAAGTGTTCATACCGATTACTTTGCACAACGATTTCTTTAGAGTTCATAACGACTTGATAAGTGTTCATAACTATTTGCTATGACTCATAACGATTTCATAAGTCATACAGTCATCGATTTCATATCTTGATATCTTATTCATCTTAAAGCATTGACTAGTCAAAATCCACATAGACATCTCTCTGACGCTTTTGCATTTATGAGATCTGAACATATCTCTGCATGCATGCAGACCATATCATCCTTTATCGTGCCTACTCTGATAACGTCCTTTAGACTAAAGCTATTTGGCATTACTATTTTCTTGACTATTGATACTGACGTTGATTGATATCAGAGACAACTTATCTGTCTGCTATTTAAGATTGACATCTGTGCAGACCTCTGAACTAACTTCATGGTACAACGTTAAACAAATAGAAGCCATCGGATATCTTTGCAGATCTCATCTCTTGCATGCTCAAGTGATCAAAAGATTGTGACTGGAAGCTTCCAAGACTCCAGATGTCATTCAGTCTAACGACTACTCAAAAGAGAGACAACGGACACTTTAACGTCTAGATTTCAAATTGAAGATATATATACAAGTCAGAAGAACAGAAGAAGGACAACGAATACGATAAACATTCAAATTCTTCTGAAGAAAGTTTAGAGCAAAAAACTTCATTCCTCTTAGCTTTTGCTCTTTTGCTCTCTACAAGCTAGTGAAAGATCATTTTAAGAGAGCTTGTGTAGTTCTGAGAGTGAGCCTAGATTTAGATTCTTTGCTCTCAGTGCTAGGTCCTTCAGATCATTGCTTGTTGCAGTTTGATCTAGGGGCTTGTCCTTCAAACCTCTCTTTGTGTTGTTCCCTTCTGGTGTGAAGGAAGACCTGGAGGTATCCAGGGTGTTGTTCCCTTCTGGTGTGAAGGAAGACCTGGTGGTATCCAGGGTGTTGTTCCCTTCGGGTGTGAAGGAAGACCAGCTGAGCTGGGTGTTGTTGTGTCCTTAAGGGGGACTGTGCCCTTGATTAGTGAAACCCTGAGGTATTGCTCAGGGACTGGACGTAGGTCTCCTGTGGAAAGGAGTTCCGAACCAGGATAAAAATCCTACTGTCTTGTGGTTGTATTTTTGTATGATTGCTATCTCATTTCCTCTAACTCTAACCTTCATTTAAGTTGTTGTGTAATCCTTTTAGTGAACAGGTTCTTTAATCGAAGATCAAATTTTTAATAACCCATTCACCCCCCCTCTGGGCTAGCTAGCTAGGCAACAAGGATAGCACTGCAAGTCTGGCGAGACAACAAGTTATATGCAATGTTGAGCAAGTGTGAATTCTGGCTCGAAGAAGTGTCCTTCTTGGGCCATGTCATCTTCAAGGACAGCATATCTGTTGATCCCTCCAAATTCGAAGCCGTACTCAAATGGGAGAGACCAACCAATGTCACACAAATCAGAACTTCTTATGAGACGGAACGCCTCGGCCAAGCCCGTTAAACCGATAACGTACTTGATTCGAGTCTGCCTCCCGTGAACGGGCCGAAGCCTCGCAAGGGATACCAAACCACAATCCGTGTAAACACAATAGAAACACCACATTTTATATATATATCACATGTTTACATAGCCAATTTCCACAAAACTGAAAAGAAGTACAAGAGCCTGGGGCATACCCCGAGGTACAACTGAAGAAAGTAAACAACTAGCCAAACTACACTGCTGGACTACACAGCTGGAACTACACCGCTGAAGGTACTAACCCTGCACTGCTACGGCGCGGCCCTGAGCTGGACGAAGGTCGTGAGACGTCCTCCTCGCTCTCACTTGTGGGGGTAGGGGTGAGCCTCTCTAGTCACTAGCTCAGTAGGGAACTCCCCCAAAACCGAGCAAACCAAAAACCACAGGTACAAAGCTATAAACAATACCAACAATTTATAGAACAGCTAAGCAGGATATTAAAGCTGTAAAAGTACTCACCGTCTGCCGACTACGAGAAACAACATTAATATTAAACGTCAAACCAGTACAGGTGTACAAGCTACAGCAGAGACTGCCAAACACGAGCCACGTGAACTAGTTCGCGACACCAGTAACTGACTCAGACAAGCTAGCACAGGTCTACCTCTCAGTCTCGCAGCCACGGACGAAAGGTCTAGCTGCCGCTCCATGTGAAAAGTCAAGCAACTGTGGAGACCAACTAAACACCACCACCTGCGGACCACACGGTCACAGGCCCATGCCTGGCACCTCTAGAGATCCTGGCCCGGAACTCTCTGGAGTGAGGCACTGGAAAAGGACTAGCTGGGGTCCAGTACGTCTACTGGTGTCCGTACCCCCAACTACGAGGGCGCTACAAGTGACTAAAGACAAACACGTATCACTGTCCCACTGTCGTCTTTCCCTCAGCCGGACGTGCAACTCAAACACAAGAGTGAGGGTGTCCAGGTCAGACGACACAGACCTCGACGGTACAACACAAGTACCGGGACAAAGCCCCGAGCTAACAGCCTGGCTCACAAAGAACCTGGGGCACCCAACTGGAGAGGTAACCACGGTAGGCGTCGTACTACTCGCCACATACACAGAACCACGTGCACGTCACACACAAACCACGTGAAACCTCACGTAAACCACAAGTAACACTGGTCCACTACACGTGAACCCGCTGACTCGCGTAACATCGCGCAGTCACGAGAGTAAGTAACTAATAGCATACCTTATATGCTAAACACGAGAACCATGTGCACTCAGTGCACCTCATGTGTCAACACACATGCATTAACGATAAATGCCATAATTTAGTCATTTCTGTTCGTAACCAGTAGGCGACAACATCGACTGTCGCTTACAATAAGTCAACGGCAAGGGATCTGGCCGTTGATATCTTAGCTGATGATCTTGGCGACAAGCGATCTTGACGCCAAGTTCTCCGGTCTTAAACCCTGCAGAAACCCTAATCCGGCTCTACGGGTTTTCCAACCGTTAAAACTACAAGAAAATGTACTGAAACGGTTCTTTAAACATGCATGAACCCAAAACAACCCAACACAGCATGCTTCGTACATTAAATTACTCAAACCACCCATTATCCCCGCATGGTGCAACTTTATCCGAAAATACATTATCATGCTAATTCAGGTGGTTACGATATGTTTTAATGTTTCTACGGAGCTAAACGGGTTCGTCCCCTACCTCAGAACTCGCTAGAGTCTCCTACAATCTCCCGGTTTACGTCAAACCCTCCGCGAGCTCCCACGAGAATTGCACCACGCCACGGCGTTTCCTCGCGCAATTCAACAACGCCACGCATTCTACGATCGTCCAACCACTCTTCGGCACCTGTTGAAAGCTTTAGAAACACCGGGATGCGAAGCTGGGGCAAGAGGGGAGAGAACCAGGTAAGAACCTGCTCTCGGGTGAGCCTATAACCTGCATTATTCTTAGGTTGGTGTCAACCCCTATGCTGCCAACAGCAACCGCCACCCTCAGCGTCCACGTCCAATGCCGCCAAGTTCATGCAGTCTACGTCCACTTACCTAGACGCCAACAGGTCAACGGCCACCCCTGGCCGCCAACTCCAACTGAACTGCAGCAGGTCCTATTTCATTTCAGGACCAAACCTGCACTTCACCTGCTCAAACCACACATTCCACACAACCAACTCGCATTGGCCTCACAACGGCCGCACAACCAACACACACATGATCCGCTTGGATCCGAAAGGTACGCGACATTACATTACTATCATCTAAAAAGAATTTTCGACCTCGAAATTCACAACATAATTCAAAGTTAAACAACTTATACATACACACCTTTACAAGTACTATCATCTAAAAAGAAAATACACAAGCTACTCAAACAGATAGGGATACCCTTTAGCCATTTCCTCGGCTAACTCCCAGGTATCCTCACCACCTAACCTATTTTCCCATCTCACTTTAACCAACTCAATTTCTTTATTTCTCAACTTCTTCATCTTTCGATCTGTGATCTGCACCAGATACTCAAGCATAGTCATATCCGGTCTCAGGTCACCACCTTGATATCTAATTATCTGAGCTGGATCTTCAATACACTTTCTCAACATGGAGACATGGAAAATATCATGCACATCTGCAAAATCAGCTGGCAAATCCAGTCTATAAGCTGCTTCCCCAATTCTTTCAATCACCTGGAAAGGTCCTACATACCTTGGACTCAACTTCCCAGACTTGCCAAACCTCATGATTCCTTTACTTGGAGAAACTCTCAGGAAAACAAGATCTCCCACCTCAAACTGAAGTGGTCTCCTTCGAACATCTGCATAACTTTTCTGCCTACTTTGAGCTGCCTGCAATTTTTCTTTAATAAGCTTCACCACTTCTGTGGTCTGCTGGATCAATTCAGGACCCATTAACTACCTTTCTCCCACTTCATGTCAGTTCAATGGGGTTCTACATGGCCTTCCATATAAGCTTCATACGGTGCCATCCCAAGACTGGTATGATAGCTATTATTGTAGGCAAACTCTACCATTCCCAAATGATGTTCCCAACTACCTCCCCAAACTAAACAACAGGTCGCAACATATCTTCAATTGTCTGAATAGTCCTTTCAGTCTGACCATCTGTTTGGGGATGATAAGCAGAGCTATATCTCAACTGAGAACCAATTACCCTTTGCAAACATCTCCAAAAACCAGAAGTAAATCTTGGATCTCTATCTGACACAATAGTCTTCGAAATACCATGCAGTGGAACAATTCTTTCAACATAAATATTTGCCAATCTATCCACTATCCAAGACATACTCACTGCCACCAATCTACACACTTTGGTCAATCTGTCAACAAACACCCATATTCCATTATGCCCTGAACTCGTCCTTGGTAAACCTGCCACAAAGTCCATAGCAATATCATCCCATTTCCACTGTGGAATGGGTAACGGTTGCAATAGACCTCCAGGTTTTTGATGCTCTGCTTTAATCTGCTGACAGACAACACACTTTGAAACAAACTCTGCTATTTCTTTCTTCATATGAGGCCACCAAAAATGCTTTCGTAAATCATGATACATTTTAGTACTACCCGGATGGATAGTGTACCTAGATTTATGAGCCTCTTCCAATACTCGCTGCTTTACCTCTCTTTCTGCAGGAACAAATAACCTGCCTCGGAGCCTGACCACACAATTATCATCAATAGAAACCCCTTCCATTTTCACAATCTCAGCTAAACCTGCATCTGTTCTCTGAGCTTCAATGATATGCCAAAACAAAGACGGCTCTACAGCGCTAGCAGCTAGAATTGCCCGTCGCTAACTACTGGGCACATACAAGGAATTCTCTGCTACTTCTTCATATAAGTTCCATTCTTTAATCATCATCAGATTCATATATGCCTTTCTGCTTAAGGCATCAGCTACAACATTGGCCTTACCCGGATGGTAAGTCAACTGAAATCATAATCCTTTAAATACTCATTCCATCTGCGCTGGCGAAGGTTCAAATCTTTCTATGAGAAGATATACTTCAAGCTTTTATGATCTGTAAAGATCTCAAATCTCTCGCCATACAAATAATGCCTCCACATTTTCAAAGCAAACACACTGCAGCTAATTCCAAATCATGAGTGGGGTAATTCTCCTCTGCTGACTTCAATTGCCTGGACGCATAAGTATCACTTTACCATGCTGCATAAGCACTGCGCCAAGTCCTCTCCTTGAAGCATCAGTATACAGCACAAAACCACCACTCCCTGCCGTAATGTCAATATAGGTGCTGATGTGAGTCTTTTCTTCAATTCCATAAAACTTCTCTGACATTCACCGGACCACACAAAAGGCACTCCTTTCCTGGTCAATCTAGTCATAGGTGCTGCAATCTTAGAAAAATCTTGAATGAAGCACCTATAATAACCTGCTAATCCCAGAAAACTTCTAATCTCGGTTATTGTCTTAGGCACTTCCCATCTCATTACTGCTTCCACTTTACTCGGGTCCACCGCTATTCCTTTAGCTGAGATAACATGACCCAAAAACTGAATTTCCTTCAACCAGAATTCACACTTACTGAATTTAGCAAACAACTGGTTATCTCTTAACAATTGCAGAGTAAACCTCAAATGAGCTGCATGCTCCTCTTCAGATGCTGAATAAATTAGAATATCATCAATAAAGACCACAATGAATTGATCTAAATATTGATGAAAAAGTCTATTCATCAGATCCATAAAACCTGCAGGAGCATTAGTCAACCCAAAAGGCATAACCACAAACTCATAGTGACCATATCTGGTTCTGAAGGCTGTCTTATCTATATCTTCCTCTTTAATTCTCAACTGATGGTACCCGGACCTCAAATCAATCTTAGAAAACACCTTTGCTGATTGCAACTGATCAAATAGATCATCTATCCTCGGCAACGGGTACTTATTCTTGATGGTCACATCATTCAACTTTCTATAATCAATACACATCCGAAAACTTCCATCTTTCTTTTTTAACAAATAAATCGGCGCTCCCCACGGGGAATGACTCGGTCTAATAAAACCCTTCTGCAACAATTCTTCTAACTGCTTTTTCAATTCTTTAAGTTCTGCTGGTGCCATCCGATATGGAGCTTTAGAAATCGGCATGGTACCTGGCAACAACTCAATAGTAAAGTTCACCTCTTATGTGGAGGTAAACCAGGCAAATCCTCAAGAAAAACATCAGCAAATTCCCTAACCACGGGAACTGCTTCTACTGGCTGACTAGCTTCAACCAGACTTACCGAGGCTAAATAAGCTACACACCCATCATTTATCAACTTTCTAACTTTAATTGCAGAAATTAGAAACTTGGAGGTATAAAAAGGCATACCTTGATATTCAAATACTGCACCATTAGGATGACAAAATCTGATCCTTTTCTTTCTGCAATCTAACATTGCTCCATACATTTCAAGCCAATCCATACCCAGAATAATATCATAATCTGACAACTGCAGGGCATATAACCGACCCGGCATCTGGTTCCCTTCAATCATAACAGGAGCTTCATCTATATAGCTCGAAGTGAGTAGAAACTCACCTGAAGGACCTCCACTACTAACTCACAAGATTTCTCTTCTAAAGGATGAGCTATACAATCCGAAATTCTTCGGAAATAAAAGAATGAGAGGCACCCGAATCAAATAAACTCTTGCTGATATTCATAAAGAGGTAAAGTACCTTCTATCATATTCGATGCCTCCGCCTGGGCTCAGGTGATAGCCATAACCCGGCCTCTTCCTCGCTGCTGCGGTGCTCCTCTGCCCGACCTGACTGGTGGTGAAAGGTTGCGGAATTCCCAATATGGTAATCTAGAAGGGGGGTTGATAGATTACTGTCTCTTAAAAACTATTATCACATTCTTTTTTCTTAAAGCAGATATCAAGACAGTATCAAGATCTAAACTATGTGTAGATGATGTAGAAACCTATCTAGCGTGTGAATATGCACGTGTCTATCAAACATCTATCGTAGAAACGATCAAACCACGAGACACGCAGATTTACGTGGTTCGGAGTACACAACAGTGTATCCTACGTCCACGGCACACACACACACACAGAGTAAACTGCTTATGAGCGAGTTCGGTGACTACAACTCACACACACACGTGTTTTTCTGATGTGCACCCACGATCAGAACACACACACACGTGATCTCAAGCACAAGAGACGCTTGAATCACACAAACACACAACGTTTGATGAAATTATGAAACAGAAGAGTTCAGAGTGTAGGAGTAATCCTGATGTGAAACTCTTCTGAGAACGCCTGGATGGAGTTCAAACTTCGACTTGACTGCTTTGGATTGATGGAGAAGGTTGAATCCACGACGATCTATCTTCAGTACTGCAGGATCAACAGATCTTTCGGTCTCTGCACTGCAGACTTGAAGCAGAGCAGCAGCAACTCTTTTCTCTTGGACTTGGCTTGAGGGTTTTTGGTTGTGGCTGCTTCTGTACGAGATTCTCTTCAAAAGGATGCTTATATAGTTGTGTTTTCATGTGGAGAGTCGTGGGACTTGAAAACACAATCTTGGATATGAAGGAAGGTTTCCATGTATTTGAAGATCCTCTGCGTCTGTCGACAGGTGCTGAGTGTCTGTCGACAGATTGCAACAGATTTGCAATAGACAGACTTCAGGTTGCTCTGGCCTGTGGCATCTGTCGACAGGCGACACCTATCTGTCGACAGGCAGAGTCAGTTTTGCCAAAACACAGAACTCTGGCATTTCTGTCTGTGACATCTGTCGACAGGTCTCTGAGCATCTGTCGACAGGTGCTCTCAGTACTTTTCTGTCTGATCACAACTGTGACATCTGTCGACATGCCTTTGGGTCTGTCGACAGGTACATGTATACACTGTGATTGTGATTATTTTCTCATGATTTGAGAGGCTTGGTTATATGCATTTGTACCTACATGATAAAACATGTATAGTTAGGTATAATGAAGACATAGATAACCAAATATTGTATCATGTTAATTGACATGTATGAAACCTCAATTCAACTTATTCATCATTAAAAAACATTGTTTGACTTTCATTTATCACTTAGAGTGTGAATTCACTTAGTTTCCAGAATGACCCAATTCTCCCCTTTTTGATGATGACAAAATTATTCAATTAATGCTCATGACTTGAGGTTTCTTCCCCCCTTTGACCATCAAAAGTAATGACAACAATCACATATGTAGATTTGCACAGAACATGTGATTTCATTCATAGGAGTGAAGCATCACATGACAAAAGTGTGACTGAAGTAACATGAAGTGAAATACATGAAGAAAATGAATAACAAAAGACAGAAACAACATTGCTCAGACTGAAATGAAAAGACAGGACATGACCCACTCCTATACATCTATCTATCTAAGCAGCATCATCTTCTGGAGCTTGAGGAGAGGCATGACGCTCAGTTGCAAGTCTGTCAATGCGTGTGTCCAAGGTATCCATTCTTTCATTCAGCCTCTCAAAGCCATGCGTCATCTGGACTTGTAGCTGGGCTATCAAATCCCTAATGGAGGGCTGAACAGCTACACCAACACCACAACTCCCGGAGCATCTAGTGGCTCTGACTGGGAGTCTTCATCACCTTCTTCAGCATCTTCTTCATCATCAGCTTGATCGTCATCCCCAATGAAGTCTTCATCCTCGCAGCAGCAGGTGCCTTGCCCTTGAGTTCCCGGGTGACGACCCATCCACTAGCTTGTATCCCATGCGTGAGGCGGCGGTGATATCAAACTCTGTGCGGGAATTGAGTGAGACACACTCACTTTCTGGAATGGGAATGCCAATAAACTTCAAAAGAGAAGTAATTTGGCAAGCAAAGGGCATGGATCTCCTGGGTTGGTAGAGCATTTGGTGATCAAGTGAAGCATCAGGAGAGGAAGATTTATTGGTTCACATTTAGGAAGAAGGTAACAGTGATTTGTGACATTTGTGACTAGTTCACGACTGCCATGCTTTGGCGCAATGCATGTGGTGAAGATTTGGTGACATGCGGTTGAGTGGAGGGAAGGTGTTGGCATTGAGCTTAGCAATCTCCTTTGTTGTATCATAAGGTTGAAGAGTAAGAAGGGGATAGTAGACAGAGGCGTCTGGATTATGAGCAAGAATATCCGCCCGGTGTTCGGAATCTGGAGGGCAGTGCTAAAAGGTTAGAAGTGAGTTTAAAGGGAGTGCCCTTCGCAGAGGTGTAGAACCCTTGATCGGAGGAGAGAGGTTGTTGAAAACTTAGTTACGGCAGTGGGAGAGTATGCCGTATGAGCGTAGAGAAAGACTGTCCAACCCTGGGTATCGAACAGGGTTTGGAGGTTGGGAAGAGATCTCGCCAAGGAGTGGAAATCCACAAAACGTGGAGGAACGAACTTTGTGAATGTACCGTGAACCCGTTTGAGATTGAGACGGGGAGGTACGACACTCTGGAAGGCGATCATCCCGGTGTTTGGTCCGACGTTCATCGTGAGCCCTGGATCCTTCGCCGGGCGAGGAGGAGGCAGGACGACGACGTGAGCCAACTTCTTCGCCTTGGGTGCCATGGAAAGGATGAGGCACGGATGGAGGAGGGGAAGAAGTGCTGGAGACAGTGGGAAGTAGAAGGGAGATGGAGGTAGGGTTTCCCATCCAGAAAGGGGAAAGGATGTATGTGGGAGAGGGAAGGGATGACTGGGGTGGTGTTGGAGGTGGAAAGGGCCGGAGATGCCTATATAAAGGAGGAGGGGGAAGTTAAAAGGCAATGGCCACACAAAATCTGCCCCAAACGGCGTGTCCATTGAGCTTCCAAACAGGACAGCCGGCATCTGTCGACAGACAAATTTTTTCTGTCGCAGATGCTTTCAGAATATCACCTTGTTGGATTTTTATGTGGAATTTGAAATGGAACTCTTGAGCAGTGGTTTTTAACTGATTACCAAGGTGAATAGATGAAGAATACATATATAAGAACCTATCATATACATTAGATGTAAAGCCACTTCAACTATCTTAATGGTGCAAACATAATACTGAATTAGTCTGAAGTTGAAGCATGAAAACACTTACAGATATCCAAAAGAAACACGTTTACTCTTCTTTTTATTAATTAGAGTATAGGACAACACAATCCTCAGTGTTTGGTGCAAATGATCAAGGAGGAAATATCTAAACGCCAAGACATTCAAAAACATCAATTACCCATGGGAATTATCACTCAGTGGAGCTTCACACTATTCCATTATTTTCTTTATTTGCCATTCTTTTATGCAATGGGAAAAGTGGTAATTAAGAAAACTTCTCACCTTTGAACATGAGGGTAGACATTATTCGTGCTCGTATCCCCAGTTACTCAGTGAAAGTGTCCATTATACCGTTGTACAGAGTTGACGCATTAGCCTTTTGACGCGAGGGCAAACATTTGTGATGCCCACCTCCCGGTTACTTAGCAAGAACTCATCATTGCTCTGGCATTTTTCCAAATTTAAGTCATTTTACTAATGGAATGAAATTGTTTAGAATAGGTAGCTTTTCTCCAGTATTGTGTTAATAACCCAAGATCAATATAGTGATTGATTATCTATCAATTGTAAACATTAAGCTCATGATCATAATACCTTTAAAAAAGAATCATGTTTGCCTACATGTAAATAATGAAGAAGAGTTAGGTGTTAAGTTTTTGAAAATGGTAAATGTTTCCAGATGATGGAACCTAGGCTTAACTTGAGTATTATGTAAAAATCACAAGATTGTGAAATTGCTTTATATCTTATGCACATGATGTGATCAGATATGTTATTACATCATATAAACACCTTAGACATTTTAAAGAACCAGCTCAAAGACGTTTGGATTGAATAGGCTTGGAATGCCAGGTAGAAAGTGTCTGTCGCACAGCTAAGTGGAGCTTGTCGGACAGCTACACACAGACAGAGTGTTAGCTGTGCGGGGAGGACAAAACCTGTGAAATCTGTCGACAGATGCATGGTCGACTGTCGACAGATGCACACAGAGTTCAAACCTGTGGTCTGTGGATGCCTATCTGTCGACAGGAGGGAAGGAGCTGTCGACAGATCCTTGTTGAAAGCCAGTTTAGAGAAAGAAGGGAATATGAAAAGATCATCCCATGTAAAGGAGTTATGAACAGCAAGAAAAAATGATTCCTTCACAATAGCACCCAACTTTTTGAACTAGCTCCCCCATAAGGTGTGCTCATGACAAGACACAAAGTTTGATTAATGCTAGTCAATTCAAGCAAGAATGCACACATGTATTCAGCAGATCATTCATGGAATTGAGACTGTTTTTTGGTATTTTCCAAATTTATGAATTTTTTTTTTGTTTTTAAATGTGGAGTAATTTGGCTAATGAAATGAGACTACCCCTTTATCCAACATGAATGTCCCTTCATGGGCTCCAACTACGGGTACTTGCGGAGAAAGTTTCTCACGCATATGAAGGTTTCCAAACAAGAAGACGAACTTGTTTTTCCACAAATCACCATTTGATATACCCTATGTTGTTGCTTACAAGGAACTTCATCAGGACTTGGGATATGTGTCACTGAATTTTACATAAGCCTATTCTCTTCTAAGAGATGTGAACCTATCCTCAGCCAATGGTTTTGTAAAGATATCAGCTAGTGTTGTTCTGTTGGTATGAAGCTAATTTCCAATTTCTATTTGCTACCTCATCTCTCAAGAAGTGATGACGAATTTCTATGTGTTTTGTCCTAGAGTATTGAATGAGATTTTTGGATAGATTGATTGCACTAGTGTTGTCACATAGATTGGTGTGCATCCAAGGTCAATGTCGTAGTCACACAACTGACTTTTGATCCACAACACTTGTGTTGCACAACTCCCTGCAGCACATATTTCTGCCTCTGCAGTGGAGAGTGCACCGAATGTTGCTTCTTGGATGCCCACAAAACCATGCAACCACCAAGCATCTGCAATAGCCACTAGTCTCGTGCTCTTCCTGTCAATTTTACATCCAGCATAGTCAGCATCAGAATATGAGATTAAGTTAAAAGCTACTCCCTGCCGGATACCAAGACCCATGTCATGTTACCTGAGAGATACCTGAATATTCTCTCTTAACTGCAATTTGGTGGCTTTCCTTTGAACTAGATTGATATCTAGCACAGAGGCAAACACTGAATTGTATGTCAGGTCTACTTGCAGTAGATAGAGGAGTGAGCCAATCATACCTCGGAAATGTTTTAGCATCTACCGGTTTACCTTTCTCATCACTTCTAGCTTAATGCTTGTGCTCATCGGTGTTGGGCAGGCTTTGTATTTTCAAACTGAAATCTCTTGAGAGCTCTTTGACATATTTTCTTGGTTTATGAAGAAGCCATCTTCCATTTGCTTGACCTGCAGACCAGAAATTGAAGCTCCCCCATTAAGCTCATCTCAAATTCACTGTGCATATGATGTGAGAATTCTTCACACAGTGATGGTTTAGTAGAGCCAAAGATTATGTCGTCACATACACTTGAACAACAATGATGTGTGTGTGAACTTTCTTTGTAAAAAGAGTTTGGTCTACTTTACCTCGTGAGTAGTTTTTGCTTACCAGAAATTGGCTTAGCCTGTCGTACCAAGCTCGGGGTGCCTGTTTCAAACCATAGAGAGCCTTGTGCAATTTGTATACATGGTTTGGTTTGTCATGAAGTTCAAAGCCAGGTGGTTGAGAGACATAAACTTCCTCTTTGATGTAGCCATTTAAGAAAGCAGTTTTAACATCCATTTGATATAGTTTGAACTTGTTTGAGCATGCATAAGCTAACAAGATTCTGACTGCTTCGAGTCTAGCTACAGGTGCAAAAGATTCTTCAAAATCCACACCAAATTCTTGATTATAACCCTTTGCACCAGTCTAGCCTTGTTTCTCACCACCTTTCCCTCTTCATTTAGTTTATTCCTAAAGACCCATCTTGTTCCAATTACAGAAATTTCGGGGGTTCTAGGACTAAACTCCAGACATCGTTTCTTTGAAATTGACCTAGCTCCTCATGCATAGCATCAATCCATGAATTTTCGTTAAGGATTCTTCAACATTTTTAGGCTCCACTTGAGAGACAAAGGCTAAATGATCATGTTCAACTATTTGAAGAACTTGAGACCTAGTTTGAACTGAATCATTTGTATTACCTATGACATTCTCAAGTGGATGTGCTTTAGAGTACCTCACATTTGTGATTGTTGAAGGACCGGGTTGATCTTGCACTTCAGAAGTCTATTCTGGAGGAGGGGTGGCTGGAGGACTTCCATGTTGTGGTTCATCCTCGTGTTGTAGATCTTGTGTAGGTACTTCATCTTCATTTCTGAACAGAAATCCGTCATCTTCATCATTGTACCTGCGTAGATAGCCATTGATTATTGTTGGAACTGACTTAGAGATTGTGTTTGGTTTCTTTGCAGTTCTTCATGTGTTGTATCTTCAGTGTCATTTTGAAACCTGTAAGGATTAGGACTGTTAGATTGGGTTTGAGATTCATCAAATACAACATGTGGAGTTTCTTCCACTTTTCTGGTTTAAGATTAAACACTCTATAAGCTCTAGAGTGTTCTGAGTATCCAAGAAAATACCTTTGTCGCTTTGGGCTTCAAATTTGTCCAGATCAATTTTATCATTGTTATGTATGAACACCTTTGAACCAAAACTCTGAAGTATCCAAGGGATGGTTTCTTATCTTTCAGAAGCTCATAGGGAGTTTTCTTGAATACCGGTCTTACCATGGCTCGATTGAGAATGTAGCATGACGTGTTTACTGCTTCTGCCCAAAGGTTCTGGAAAGTTGATTTTCGATCAGAAGCGTACGAGCCATCTCCACCAAGGTTCTATTTTTCCTCTCCACAACCCCGTTTTGTTCTGGAGTTCTTGG
Source organism: Colocasia esculenta (assembly GCA_014218235.1). Taxonomy (NCBI): domain Eukaryota; kingdom Viridiplantae; phylum Streptophyta; class Magnoliopsida; order Alismatales; family Araceae; genus Colocasia; species Colocasia esculenta. The sequence continues at coordinate 15,041,409 of CM024761.1, forward strand.
GGAGGAGAACAAGTGTTCTATTCCTTGGTTCCTGCAGAAATCAGTGAAGGAGTGGTTGCCAATTCTCCCCCGTGATCAGTGCGGATGGAGCATATCTTGTGGACATTTCCATGCTCAATTTTATTGAAGAATTCTTCAAAAACATTAATTGCATCATTCTTATGAGCCAGAAATTTCACCCAAGTGAACCTAGAAAAGTCATCTACAATGACAAAACCATACCGTTTGCCAGTGAGACTCAATGTTCTAGTAGTCCAAATAGGTCCATGTGCAACAATTCATAAGCTTGGAAGTACTTACTGATGCTTTCGATTTGAAGGATTTTCGGGTCTGTTTTCCCTGTGCACATGCATCACAGAAATTTTCATTGTTCTTGAATGGAATTTCAGGAAGTCCACTTTTAAGTTTGAGCCTCATTATTTAGCAAGACATTGTAACTCGCATGTCCAAGCCTACGATGCCACAATGTAAGCTCATCCTATTATTGGCTACAAGACATAAACATTATTTTCTGGATCATCTAAATCAACCATGTAGATGTTATTCATTCTTTTTTCCAGAAAATTTGAGACTTCCTGTTCCTTATCAAGGATTGACATAAATCTGATTCAAAAACAATTTTATGGCCCTTATCACACAATTGACTTATGCTAAGCAAATTGTGATGAAGACCATCAACTAATAGTACATTATCTATTGAGTTGGAGGCAAACTTACCAACCTTACCTGAACGATGATCTGGCCTTTGTTGTTACCCAAAGACAACGTGACCTCCGTCTTTTTCCACGAGCAAACTGAATTTTCTTTATCGCCCGTCATATGCCTCGAGCAGCCACTATCTAGGTACCATTTGTTTTGATTGTGAACTGCTAGGCATTCCTGCACATGTGGATCAGACAAGAGGTTTGGTACCCAAATTACTTTGGGTGCCGTTTTATCATTCATGCCAACAGTAAATGCTTTGGAATCCAGATTTGTTTAAGTTTTGTTTTAGTGGATTGTTCCAGCATTGTTTTTCATTGTGCCCAATCTTTTACAGATCTTACATGATGATGGCTTATGAACAACAGTGGATTTTGGATTCTTAGGTGCATGCATAGGCATCTTACCCTTTGTTGCCTAGTGAACTTAGCCTTAGGAACTTGCTGTTTTGCCTTGGGACATCCCTGTTTGGGGTTGGTAGCAAACTCCTTAAGCTTAGTTGGAACAAATTTGGTAGCCTTAGGTCCTGGTTTTTGCCCTTGGTTTGATTTTTCCTTTCCTTGAGGGATTTTGATTGCTAGAACTTGGGATAGGATCAGTGAAATTAGTCAGCAGATTTTTTCCTGTTTCCTTTGGCTTGGAATTTTGAAACCCAATCCCATGTCTAGCAACAAACACATTGGATCCTAAGATTGCATCTAGATTCTGTTTGCTCTTGACAAAACTAGATAGATCCTTTGTTTTGCCTTTCAATTCCTTTTCAGCTTTTTCCAATTTCTCTTTTAGATCAGTATGCTCATTGTTTAGAGTTTCAAGGAAGTTCATTAGATCATCTTTCTCTTTTTGAACTTCTTGAAGCTTAATTTTCATGCTATCCATCTCTTCACTGTGTGTTTGTTCATCTATTTTCATCATGTCAATTACCTTGTTCAGAGATTCAATTCCATCATTATTATCAGTTTCATGAACAAGGAATTAACTTTCTTCTTGAGTGCTTTATTTTCTTATTTGAATTGACAGAATTTTTCAAAAAGGACAGTGTAAGCTTCTTCCCATTCAGTAGTAGAAAAAGATTCAAAGGAAGAATTTACCTCAGAGAGTCATCACTCCTTGCCATAAGACAGTGAATCTCGTCATCTCCTGAGGTAGCTTGACTTTTTCATCATCGTCTTCATCATCCATGTAGCCAGCATTGCTTTGGCTTTCTTGAAGACGAGCTTGTCCTTTTTCAGTTTCTTCTTGAGCTCGGGCACTCTCCTCTCATGTGTCCCTGCTTCTTGCACTCATAGCACACAACATCAGATTTTTTATTGGACGAATCAAACCTGTTGGTGCCTTTTTGGAAAGGTTTGGAGTTTCCTGAACCTCTTCTCTTGAATTTTTAGAAACTTCTTAAACTGTCTAGTGAGCATGGCCATTTCATCATTCTCACTATCAGTAGAGGTTTCAGACTCAGAACCTTCCTGTTGGGCACTCTTTTTGGAATCTGAAGATACTTTGTTGGAAGCCTTCAAGGCAATTGACTTCCTTGATTTTCTTCAGTTTCTTTTCTTTTTACATTTAGTTCATAAGTCATGAGAGATCAAATCAATTCATCCACTTTCATTGTTGAAAGATTCTTGGAATCCTCGATGACAGTGACTTTGGTGTTCCAAGAGGATGGAAGAGACCGAAGTATCTTCCTCACCAAATCACTTTCTGAGTATTCCTTCTTAAGACCTTTCAATCCATTTATAAGTACCATGAATCTAGCAAACATGTCAGAAATTGTCTCATCACGGTTCATCTTAAACATTTCATATTCTGAGACTAACATGCTTACCTTGGATTCTCTCACCTCAGACGTACCTTCATATATCAACTCGAGCTTGTCCCACATCTCCTTAGCTGAGGTGCATGTGGAGACTCTCGAGTACTCCTTTGGGTGGACCGCGCACTGCATCATGTAAGGGCGCTCCAGTTGAGTGTTCCTTTTGCAATCTGGTCCTTGGTCCATGTATCTTCGTCTTGAGGCAATCCATATCGTCCTGTTCTGACTATCTTCCATATTCAAAGTTTTGTGCTCGTAGGAACACCTGCATGCGGTTTTTCCAATAGGATAGTCAGTGCCATCAAAGAAGGGTGGCCTGGTCACAGAGTGTCCCTCGGCATATACCCCTTGGTAGATTCCATTTGACCGTGAATCTCCTGATCGTAAGATCAAATAGATAAAGCAGTAAATCGGAGAAACCACGGCTTTGATACCAATTGAAAGGTTGCGGAATTCCAATATGGTAATCTAGAAGGGGGGTTGAATAGATTACTGTCTCTTAAAACTATTATCACGTTCTTTTTCTTAAAGCACAGATTATCAAGACAGTATCAAGATCTAAACTATGTGTAGATGATGTAGAAACCTATCTAGCGTGTGAATATGCAACGTGTCTATCAAACATCTATCGTAGAAACGATCAAACACGAGACACGCAGATTTACGTGGTTCGGAGTACACAATAGTGTATCCTACGTCCACGGCACACACACACACACAGAGTAAACTGCTTATGAGCGAGTTCGGTGACTACAACTCACACACACACGTGTTTTCTGATGTGCACCCACGATCAGAACAACACACACACGTGATCTCAAGCACAAGAGACGCTTGAATCACACAAACACACACACGGTTGATGAGAATTATGAAACAGGAAGAGTTCAGAGTGTAGGAGTAAATCCTGATGTGGAACTCTTCTGGAACGCCTGGATGGAGTTCAAACTTCGACTTGACTGCTTTGGATTGATGGAGAAGGTTGAATCCACGACGATCTATCTTCAGTACTGCAGGATCAACAGATCTTTCGGTCTCTGCACTGCAGACTTGAAGCAGAGCAGCAGCAACTCTCTTTTCTCTGGACTTGGCTTTAGGGTTTTTGGTTGTGACTGCTTCTGTACGAGATTCTCTTCAAAAGGATGCTTATATAGTTGTGTTTTCATGTGGAGAGTCGTGGGACTTGAAAACACAATCTTGATATGAAGGAAGGTTTCCGTATTTGAAGATCCTCTGCGTCTGTCGACAGGTGCTGAGTGTCTGTCGACAGATTGCAACAGATTTGCAATAGACAGACTTCAGGTTGCTCTGGCCTGTGGCATCTGTCGACAGGCGACACCTATCTGTCGACAGGCAGAGTCAGTTTTGCCAAAACACAGAACTCTGGCATTTCTGTCTGTGACATCTGTCGACAGGTCTCTGAGCATCTGTCGACAGGTGCTCTCAGTACTTTTCTGTCTGATCACAACTGTGACATCTGTCGACATATGCCTTTGGGTCTGTCGACAGGTACATGTATACACTATGTGTGATTATTTTCTCATGATTTGAGAAGGCTTGGTATATGCATTTGTACCTACATGATAAAACATATATAGTTAGGTATAATGAAGACATAGATACCCAAATATTGTATCATGTTAATTGACATGTATGAAACCTCAATTCAACTTATTCATCATTAAAAAACATTGTTTGACTTTCATTTATCACTTAGAGTGTAAATTCACTTAGTTTCCAGAATATGAACCCAACATGTTGCTGTTGAAACTGCTGAGGTTGCTGCTGCTGCACACCTCTACCAACCCTATTCTCTCGGATAGGGACAATTGCGGATCAAATGTCCCGGCTGATTACAATTATAACACCGATACCCTGGTGAAGTGATAGGCTGCCTGGCAGTACTCTGCTGTGACTCCTCCACCTCAAGCCTACCTCGGCCTGCTGAAACTGCAACGTCCTCCCCATCCTCTTCCTCTGCCTTTAAATGCTTGCTTTAATTTCTGGCCCCATTTTCCAAAGCCTGATGAAGAGGCTGTCCTGCTGGTGCTTTACCTTTACTTGCACCCACTGACTGCTGCGGTAGCCGGAAACTACCTGAACCTGACTCGCCCACCTGACGAGTCCGAATAGACCTCTCCAGTGTAGCTGCTCTCTGAGCTGCCTCTTCCACTGTCTTGCACATGAGAGGTACTATCGCATCCTGCAATTCCACTCTCAAGCCTCTGATAAAGTACTCAACCATCATATTATTATCTGAAACCACATATGGCGCATAACGACTAAGTGCCATAAATCTCATCTGGTATTCCAAAACTGAGGAATTACCTTGCTGAAGAGTCCAAAACTGCTCTCTTTTTACTTGCTGCACTTGGATCGGAAAGAATGTATCATTAAATACATCGAGAAATTCCGGCCAAGTGATAGCCTCCTCTGTCCTGCCTGCAAAGGTGGTCTGCATCTTCAGTCGCCACCATTCCAAGGCAAAACTCCTCAACTGATAAGCAGCTAACACCACTCTATCTGCTGCCGGACACCTCATGGTCGCAAAAACTCTTTCAATCTCATGAACCCAGTGCTTCGCTGTATCTGGATTCGGCCCTCCTGAATAGGTAGGCGGCTGCAATCTCAGAAATTTCTCCACCTGCATCACTGGTTCCTCTGCTATCAGCACTGGTGGTGGTAGTGGCACAGGTGCTGCAAAAGGCACTTCCACTCTTGGCGGAACTGGAGCAACAGGTACAGCCTCTCCATCCCCAGGTGGCACTGCTACCGGTGGTACAGGCGCCTGTTGATCCATCCTCGCCCGAATATCTGTGAGGCTCACCCAGATTCTCTCAATCATACACTGGGTGCTTTCCTTCGGATCATCTCCTCCACCACCCCAATCTCTTCTATCAGCCATTTCAGAAATTTCTACATAAACAAAACACCAAACAAAAATCAAACAACAAATTATCAAAAACCAGGGTCCCTACCAGCAGTGTTCAAAGACCGAAATAAGGCTATGTATCCTTCTAATTCCCTTATATTAACACAGACCTTGCTCTGATACCAACTGAGACGGAACGCCTCGGCCAAGCCCGTTAAACTGATAACGTACTTGATCCGAGTCCGCCTCCCGCGAACGGGCCGAAGCCTCGCAAGGGATACCAAACCACAGTCCGTGTAAACACAAAGGAACACACCACATTTTATATAAATCACAAGTTTACATAGCAAATTTCCACAAAACTGAAAAGAAGTACAAGAGCCTGGGGCATACCCTGAGGTACAACTGAAGAAAGTAAACAACTAGCCAAACTACACTGCTGAACTACACAGCTGGAACTACACCGCTGGAGGTACTGACCCTGCACCGCTACGACGCGGCCCTGAGCTGGACGACGGTCGTGAGACGTCCTCCTCGCTCTCACCTGTGGGGGTAGGGGTGAGCCTCTCTAGTCACTGGCTCAGTAGGGAACTCCCCCAAAACCGAGCAAACCAAAAACCACAGGTACAAAGCTATAAACAATACCAACAATTTATAGAACAGCTAAGCAGGATATTAAAGCTGTAAAAGTACTCACCGTCTGCTGATTACGAGAAACAACAGTAATAATTAACGACAAACCAGATAGGTGTACAAGCTAAAGTAGAGACTGCCAAACACGAGCCACGTGAACTGGTTCGCGACACCAGTAACTGACTCGGACAAGCTAACACAGGTCTACCTCTCAGTCTCGCAGCCACGGACGAAAGGTCCAGCTGCCGCTCCACGTGAAAAGTCAAGCAACTGTGGAGACCAACTAAACACCACCACCTGCGGACCACACGGTCACAGGCCCATTCCTGGCACCTCTAGAGATCCTTGCCCGGAACTCTCTGGAGTGAGGCACTGGAAAAGGACTAGCTGGGGTCTAGTACGTCTACTGGTGTTCGTACCCCCAACTACGAGCGCGCTACAAGTGACTAAAGACAAACACAAGTCTCATTGTCCCACTATCGTCTTTCCTCAGCCGGACGTGCAACTCAAACACAAGAGTAAGGGTGTCCAGTCAGACGACACAGACCTCGACGGTACAACACAAGTACCGGGACAAAGCCCCGAGCTAACAGCGTGGCTCACAAAGAACGTGGGGCACCCAACTGGAGAGGTAACCACGGTAGGCGTCGTACTACTCGCCACGTACACAGAACCACGTGCACGTCACACACAAACCACGTGAAACCTCACGTAAGCCACAAGTAACACTGGTCCACTACACGTGAACCCGACTGACTCGTGTAAACATCGCGCAGTCACGAGAGTAAGTAACTAATAGCATACCTTATATGCTAAACACGAGAACCATGTGAACTCAGTGCACCTCATGTGTCAACACACATGCATTAACGATAAATGCCATAATTTAGTCATTTCTGTTCATAACCAGTAGGCGACAACATCGACTGTCGCTTACAATAAGTCAACGGCAAGGGATCTGGCCGTTGATATCTTAGCTGATGATCTTGGCAACAAGCGATCTTGACGCCAAGTTCTCCGGCCTTAAACCCTACAGAAACCCTAATCCGGCTCTACGGGTTTTCCAACCGTTAAAACTACAAGAAAATGTACTAAAACGGTTCTTTAAACATGCATGAACCCAAAACAACCCAACACAGCATGCTTCGTACATTAAATTACTCAAACCACCTATTATCCCCGCATGGTGCAACTTTATCCAAAAATACATTATCATGCTAATTCAGGTGGTTACGATATGTTTTAATGTTTCTACGGAGCTAAATGGGTTCGTCCCCTACCTCAAAACTCGCTAGAGTCTCCTACAATCTCCCGGTTTACGCCGAACCCTCCGCGAGCTCCCACGAGAATTGCACCACGCCACGGCGTTTCCTCGCGCAATTCAGCAACGCCACGCGTTCTACGATCGTCCAACCACTCTTCGGCACCTGTTGAAAGCTTTAGAAACATCAGGACGCGAAGCTGGGGCAAGAGGGGAAGTGAACCAGGTAAGAAACCTGCGCTCGGGTGAGCCTATAACCTGCATCATTCTCAGGTTGGCGTCAACCCCTATGCTGCCAACAGCAACCGCCACCCTCAGCGTCCACATCCAATGCCGCCAAGTTCATGCAGTCTACGTCCACTTACCTGGACGCCAACAGTCAACGGCCACCCCTGGCCGCCAACTCCAACTGAACTGCAGCAGGTCCTATTTCATTTCAGGACCAAACCTGCACTTCACCTGCTCAAACCACACATTCCACACAACCAACTCACATTGGCCTCACAACGGCAGCACAACCAACACACACATGATCCGCTTGGATCCGAAAGGCACGCGACGTTACATCTTAGGACTGGCTAGCTACTACAGGTGGTTCATAAAGGACTTCTCCAAGATCGTCGTTCCTCTCACTCGCCCTACACGAAAGTGAAAGGTGCGCTTAATTATCTAAAGCAGTAATCTAGAAGGGGGTTGAATAGATTACTACCAATTAAAAGCACTATGACCTCCTTCTTGATCCAACACTGACTTATCGAAATCTTAAACAGATATGTATTGAATTCGAACTATGGTGTGTGAGCAAGTTGTGATTAGAAACTAAGCAACCTATCTAGCGTGTGAACAATCATTCGTGCCTACCAAACATCTATCGTAGAAATCTGCAAACCACAAGACACGAAGATTTAAGGTGGTTCGGAGTACACAACTCGTGTATCCTACGTCCACCGTCCACACACATACGTAGAAAGACTGCTTATCAGCGAGTTCAACTTTACAAACACACACACACACATGTTGTCTGATGCAAACACAGAATCAGAACAACAACCCACACGTGGATCAAGCACAAGGGACGCTCGAACCACTACCACACACACAGAATAGTGAAAAGTATGGAAGGAGAAGAGTTCTAAGATGTAGAAACAAATCTAGATGTGATCTCTTCGTTGTGGTCGTCCAGAAGAACTCCAAGCACCTTGTTGATGTTGATCAGATGATGGAGAAGCTTGAATCGTGGACGGACCGACTTCAACTCTGCTTGTGAGATGGATATTCCTCGTGCTGGACGGAGAGTTGAAGCAGAGCAGCAGAGAGAGAGCCTTCCTTTTGGATTTTGCTAGGGTTTTGGTATGGTGACTTCTTACTGTAAAAATACCTTCATATGATGTATATATAAGGATGTCCAAGTATGGAGAGTCGTGCTTAAAGGAAACACCCCATTACAAATCATATCTTAATCTCGTATCTGACTTTTCTTTGCATCTGTCGACAGGCACTTGATAGCTGTCAACACCTACTACAGACTTCTGGTTTCCAGAACCATGATGTTTTTGGAAAACATTATCTGTCGATAGGCGATTTGCTGGCTGTCGACAGGCAACCTGTGTCTGTCGATAGGTGGATTTCAGCTGTCGACACATACTGCTTTTTATGTGTTTCCAGTAGCTTGTTCATTCTTGATGGGTCTATCTGTCGACACATGTCTTGGGGCCTATCGACACATGACCACTTGAAGTGCTTTTGAAGGTCTTTTGCACTTGTCTTTGGTTGCTTGTCTTGAATGCATTCTCACCTACATTAGCATTCATTGTAAGTAAGATATACTGAATACATAGGTGATCAATAAAAGCATTATTTCATTTATTCATTTCTTCCATATCTTGACCATAAAGTTTTCATGATTCCAGCATTTACGCAACATCAATTTTGTCACACATCATCAAAAACATTTATGCACACGTCATCACATATTGTAACCCAACATTCTCCCCCTTTTTGATGATGACAAAATTTACAATTGTTGTTTTCTCCCCTTTTTGACAACATTCAAAAAGACAAATCATGCACACATGGATAAGAATGAAGCAAAGAACTGTGTTTCAGTCATTGATCTATAAGTACACACAGTGACAAAAAGGACATCCATTGCATGAAATAAAGAAAAGCAAAAGAAGGCAAATGACATAACTAACAGAACTAATAGACTCATGAACCAATCCTAGTGAAAATAAAAACCAGATGACCCCAAGCTAAATCCTAGACTCTCTAGACATCTCATTCTCAAGAGCAGGGGGATGACGGAACTCGTGAACCTTAGAAGAGAGTCGGGTGAGCCGATGGTGAAGTTGAACGTGAGTATCACCAAGTGCATCCATTCTGGTGTTGACATGCGCTGTCAGTTGATCAAAGCGGGCATTGAGTTGATGAGTTCCAGAATAGATTTTTGAAGGGTTTAGAAGGGAAATGAGTGTCCAAATGGGATTTTAAGGTTGAGAACTGGTTTATACCCATTGCAAAGTGTCATAAACACTAGAATTAAGACATATAAAAATTCTACAATGGTTAAGAAATAATACTCTGGGAATCTTAAGTTATAGCATTTAGAATACATCGTTCAAAAACATATGAAAATAAGATAATCCATTTCAATAAAACTGTTGTAGAAAAACATGTTCCTTGGTGGGTGATGTTCAGTTGGTACATGAAAGTATGTCTATATGAGCAATTACAATAAACATATCGTCCTTGATTTAAATATATGGAGGCTACACTCTATTTCTAGCATTGAATTATTTCTTTTGTCAAGTTGATGTGGGAAAAGTGGTATTACGATCACTTTCACCTTTTGACATGAAGGTAGACATTTAGGATGCATGTACCACCAGTTAGTCAGTGTGAGTGACCATCATACCATTGTGCAGAGATAATGAATAGACTTTTTGACGTGAAGACATACATTTGTGATGCCCATGTCCCCGGTTACTCAGTGATGCTCATCATTACTCTGCCTTTGTCCCATTTTTGTTTGAACTTTTGAGTTTAGAAATAGTTAGATTTTCTCCTTTTTTTAATTTGAAAATCAAGGTCAAAGGTTATTTAAGGTGAAAGGCCAATGCAAAAACATTACATTCAATAACCTTCTTACTTGTCAATCCATTTTAGAAACATGATTATCCACAAGGGAGTTATTCAAGTGAGTTAGGTTAAAACCATTAGATTTGTTCAATGTGTTCTATATGATACAAACTACACTCATGTAAGAATATTATTTCAAAATCATTGTGATTTAATCAATGTCTCTGGTACTATGTGAGTATGAAAGGTTGTAATGAATATTAAGGCCCAATTCTCTCCTTGCACAAAGATAATGAACATACTCATGAAGAAAGATGGATGAATGTGGAAGATTTCACACATGAAGGGCATCCGTCGACAGCAAGAATGTGGCTGTCGACAGCTACTGTCAAATAGAAATACAAGAGTTCTGGACGAGGCCATCTGTCGACAGCTGAAGAAGGGGCTGTCGACAGCTACTATTCTGCTTCAAAAAGATAGTTCTGGAAGAGTTTATCTGTCGACAACTAGAGTTCTGGCTATCGACAGGTACATGAAAAAAAATAGTTTTAAGGCATTGAATTGAGTGACATGAAGACCAAAAGTTTGGAAAATGAGTATACAAAGAATATGAATGGTTTCCCTCAACCCACCTTGACTTACTCCCCCATAGTGCGTGCATGTGTGTAAAGCAACATTCAACCATTTCAAGCAATTCAAACAATGATATTCACATCCATGGCAAGCATTTGCACAAAGAAGAGACATTCATAAGCATATGAGCACAGAATTTCATTCTATTTTAAAAAATAAATGAGCCAAAACTGAAAGAAACTAAATACCCTATGTGAAGATGATGACCCTTATGTGAAAATTGACTATGGATACTTGACGGAGGATGTTTCCTTACACATAATGATAGTTTCCGAATAAGCCTGACTTGTTCTTCCACATTTCACCATTTGATATACCTCGTAGTCACTACACATAAGGATCATTTACCCCTTAATTTGGTATTGGATTCATTGAATTTTGCACAACCCCAATTCTCTTCTTAGGTGGGGAACCTATCTTCTGACAAAGATTTGGTGAAAATATCAGCCAATTGCTTTTCAATTGGAATGAAGTCAAGTTCTAGGTTCTTGTTGGCTATCTCATCTCTCAAAAAGTGATGCCTATCTCAATGTGTTTGGTCCTTGAGTGTTGAATTGGGTTCTTTGAAAGGTTGATAGCACTAGTATTGTCACAAAGAATAGGTGTGCATCCATTGCCAATGTTGTAATCACACAGTTTACTTTTGATCCACAACACTTGAGCCACACAACTCCCTGTAGCAACATATTATGCCTCTGCAGTAGAGAGTGCAATCGAGTGTTGCTTCTTGGAAGCCCACGAAACCATACAACCACCTAGGAATTGACAATATCCACTAGTGCTTTTTCTATCAATTTTACATCCAGCATAGTCAGCATCCGAATATGAGACCAAACTAAAACTACTTCCTGCTGGCTACCATAAACCCAAATCATACTTACCTGAGAGATATCTGAAAATCCTTTTAACTGCAACCAAATGGCTTTCCTTTGGACTAGATTGATATCTAGCTCAAAGGCAAACACTCAATTGTATATCTGGCCTACTTGCAGTAAGGTAAAGGAGAGAGCCAATCATACATCGGAATTGCTTTGCATCTACTATTTTATCTTTCTCATCATTTTCTAATTTCACACTTATGCTCATTGGTGTAGAGGCTGGCTTGAATTGTTCAAACTGAAATCTTTTTAGTAATTCTTTGACGTATTTTTCTTGATTAATGAAGAACTCATCTTCATATTATTTTACCTGTAAGCCAAGAAAAAATTGAAGCTCCCCCATTAAACTCATCTCAAATTCATTGTGCATATGTTTTAAGAATTCTTCACATAGTGAGGGGTTAGTGGAACCAAAGATAATGTCGTCCACATAGACTTGAACAACAATTATGTGATTTCGAACACATTTAGTGAAGAGTATTTGGTCTACTTTACCTCTGGAGTAGTTTTTACTCACTAAGAAATTGCTTAGTATATCGTACCAAGCTCGAGGTGCCTGTTTCAAACCATAAAGCTTTGTGCAATTTATAAATATGGTTAGGCTTTTCATTATCCTCAAATCCAGGTGGTTGAGAAACATAGACTTCTTCTTTAATGTAGCCATTCAAGAAGGCAGTTTTAACATCCATTTGAAAGAGTTTAAACTTGTTTGAGCATGCATATGCTAACAATATTCTCACTACCTCAAGCCTAGCTACAGGTGCAAAGGATTCTTCAAAGTCTATCCCAAATTCTTGATTATACCATTTTGCTACCAGTCTAGCTTTGTTTCTCACCACTTTACCCTCTGCATTTAGCTTATTCCTAAATACTCATCTTGTTCCAATTACAGAAATTTCAGGGGTCCTAGGAACTAAGCTCCAAACATTGTTTCTTTCAAATTGCCCAAGTTCCTCATGCATGGCATCTATCGATGATTTTCTTTTAGAGCCTCTTCAACACTTTTAGATTCCACTTGAGAGATAAATGCTAAATGATCTTGTTCTACAATGTGTCTAAAGTGAGACCTAATATGAACTCTATCATTTACATTCTCAATTACATTATCAATTGGGTGATCTTTTGAGTACCTGACATTTTTAATTGTTGAAGGACCTTGTTGGTCTTGGTCTTGAGGATATTTCTCTTGAGGAATTTATTCTTAGGGAGGTTGTTCTTGAAGAATTTGATCTTATGGATTTTCTTCAGGCCTGTCGACAGCCTTTTCATGGTCTATCGACAGTGGCTCTTCATCTTCATCTTCAAGTATTTTTCCTTCATCATCATCATACTTGGAAACATTTGATTTGTTAGCTTTTGCATAATACTCACCAAAAATAACATGTGGAGTCTCTTCCACAGTTTTGTTTTTATTGTTATACACTCTGTAAGCTCTAGAGTGTTTTGAGTATCTGAGAAAAATACCTGGATCACTTTTGGCTTCAAATTTACCTAAATCAACTTTGTCATTGTTATGGATAAAAACTTTGGAGCCAAAGATCCTGAAGTACTGAATACTGGGTTTCTTACCTTTCAACAGCTCATACGGGGTTTTCTTCATTACAGGTCTTACCATGGCTCTATTGAGGATGTAGCATGAAGTGTTCACTGCTTCTGCCCAAAAGCTCCTTGGAAGTTGGCTTTCAACCAAAAGAGTGCGAGCCATTTCCACCAAGGTTCTGTTCTTTCTCTCCACAACTCCATTTTGTTCTGGAGTCCTTGGAGAGGAAAACTTGTGATCAATACCTTGGTTCCTACAGAAGTCAGAGAATAAATTGTTATCAAACTCTCCCCCATGATCAGTGCGGATTAAGCATATTTTGTTTATGTTTCTATGCTCAGTCTTGTTGAAGAACTCTTGAAAATTTTTTAGAACTTCATGTTTGTGGGCCAGAAATTTAACTCAAGTGAACCTAGAAAAATCATTTACAATGACAAACCCAAAACATTTATCATTGTGACTTAGTGTTCTTGTAGGTCTAAAAAGGTCCATGTGCAACAGTTCATAAGGTTTTGAAGTAATTATGGGAGCATTTGATTTGAAAGACTTTCTGGTTTGTTTTCCCTGTGCACATGCAACACAAAAACTTTCATTTTTATTGAACTGAATTTCAGGAAGTCCACTTACCAGTTTCATCCTCATGATCTTGTGCAAAACATTGTAACTTGCATGGCCTAGCCTACGATGCCACAAAGTCAATTCATCTTGCTTATTTGCAACAAGACACAAATTTTTGTTTTCTGGTTCATCTAAATCAACTAGATAGATTATTACACCCTTTTTCCAGAAAACTTGAGACTTCATATTTCTTTATCAACACATTTGGCATGCATTTGATTCAAAGATGACTTTATGGCCTTTATCACATAATTGGCTAATGCTAAGAAGATTGTGATTGAGACCATCAACTAAGAGCACACATACTTACCTACCTTACCTGTGCCAATTATTTGGCCCTTATTGTTACCTCCAAAGACAACTTATCCTCCGTCTTTTTCCACCAGCGAATAGATTTTTTTTTTGTCGCCCGTCATGTGCCTGAAGCAGCCACTATCTAAGTACCATTTATTTTAATTTTGGGCTGCTAGACATTCCTACATAGATGGATCAAACAAGAGGTTTTGGTACCCAAATTACTTTGGGTCCCAATTTTTCATTCATGACAAAAAGTTAATGCTTTGGAATCTAAACTTGTTTGAATTTTAACTTGTTCAAATTATTCCAGCATTGTTTTTCAGTATGGCTAAGTTTCTTACAACAGTTGCATGATGGTTTTTGAGTTTTTACAATTTTCTTACTGTTGTATTTAACTTGTGATTGTTTTTGGCCCTTTTGATGCTTGTTTAGCATTCCTTTTTCTACAAATTTCCAGGCCTGTCGACAGGTCTCTTTGGGTCTGTCGACAGTTTTCTTAGCTTGAAGAACAGATGAAGTCTTTTGATTGTTTTGAAATTGTTTACCTTTAGCATGAGCATTTTTACTTTTAGCTTGAACTTGCTTACTTGAACTTGGACTGCAATCAACAAAAGATGTGATCAATTTATCTCCGAGTTTCTTTTGCTTTTCTGGTTGATATCCAAGCCCATGTCTTGTTAACTCCCCACATTGCATCAATTCTGTTTTCCTTTTACAAATTGTGAGAGATCATCAGTTTTTCCTTTTAGTTCCTCTTTAGCTTTTTCCATTCTTTTGGATCTCTTTATTCTCATGTTGTAGAGTTTCTACAAGTGTATTTAGGACTTGTTTTTCTTTTACATTTTCCTGGAGTTTTTCTTTGATGCAATCCATTTCAGCAAGATGGCTTTCTTTTTCAATTTTCAGTAGCTCAATTTCTTTAGATAGAATTGCAATCTGTTCATCATTGGATGTGCTATGAATAAGTGAAGTGATCTTCTTTTTCAGTGCTTTATTTTTTGATTTATATTCACAAAATTTCTGAAACAGTAAGGTGTATGCCTCTTCCCAATCATCAACAGAGTAATTCTCAAAGGAAGAGTTTACCTCAGTGGAGTCTTCACTCCTTGCCATTAAGCACTGAATTTCTTCATCTCCAGATCTTCATCTTCATCACTCCAAGTAGCCATCATTGCCTTGGCTTTCTTGAAAGTGAACTTGTCCTTTTTCAGCTTTTTCTTGAGCTCTGGGCATTCACCTCTCATGTGCCCTGAGCCTTTCTTTTTGAACCTAAGGAATTTTTTGAACTTTCTAGTGAGCATGGCCATTTCATCATTCTCACTTTCACTAGACGGTTCAAATTCATCACTTTCCTGCTGAACCTCTTTCTTGGAACTTAAAGAACTTTTGTTAGAAGCTTTTAAAGCAATGGATTTTCTAGGAGTAACCTTAGTTTCTTTTCTTTTCAGGTTTATTTCATAAGTCATTAGGGATCCAATTAGCTCATCCAATTTCATTACGGAAAGGTCTTTAGAATCCTCAATGACAGTGCCCTTAGTATGCCAGGATGATGGAAGAGACCGAAGTATCTTCCTTACTAAGTCACTCTCACTGTATTCTTTCTTAAGACCCTTCAAGCCATTTATTATGATCATAAATCAAGCAAACATATCTGAAATTGTTTCTTCATTTTTCATTTTAAACATTTCATATTCAGATACTAACA
The DNA here is from genome assembly GCA_014218235.1 of Colocasia esculenta. NCBI lineage: Eukaryota > Viridiplantae > Streptophyta > Magnoliopsida > Alismatales > Araceae > Colocasia > Colocasia esculenta. The sequence continues at coordinate 15,057,436 of CM024761.1, forward strand.
TGCCAGCTTTGGTTTCCCTTACCTCAGACGTACCTTCATAAATAAGCTCCAGCTCGTCCCACATTTCTTTTGCTGACTTACATGTGGAGACCGTTGAATGCTCCTTCGGATGCACAGCGCACTGCATCATGTTCAATGTGCTCCAATTCAAGGTGCCTTTGCGGATTTTCTCTACTGTCCAGGTATCTTCGTCAGCGGGCAACTCATAAGGCCCCTTACTGACGATCTTCCACAGTTCATAGTCTTGAGCTGTCAGAAACACCTACATATGATTTTTCCAGTAGGTGTAGTCAGTGCCATCAAAGAAGAGAGGCTTAGACACTGAGTGTCCTTCCGCCATAAATCCCTTGTTAGTTTCCATAAGATCGAATTTCTCCTGATCGTGAGATCAAGTAATTAAAGTAGTAAATCGAAGAAACCTTGCTCTGATACCAATTAAAAGGTGCGCGGAATTATCTAAAGTAGTAATCTAGAAGGGGGGTTGAATAGATTACTACCAATTAAAAGTACTATGACCTCTTTTTTATCCAACATTGACTTATCGAAATCTTAAATAGATATGTATTGAATTCGAACTATGGTGTGTGTGCAAGTTGTGATTAGAAACTAAACAACCTATCTAGCCTGTGAACAATCATTTGTGCCTACCAAACATCTATCGTACAAACGTGCAAACCATAAGACATGAAGATTTAAGGTGGTTGGGAGTACACAACTCGTGTATCCTACGTCCACTGTCCACACACACGAAAGACTACTTATCAGCGAGTTCAACTCTACAAACACACACACGTATGTTGTCTGATGCAAACACTGTTGGGGATCGGATGGGTGGATGGATCAGATCTAGAATGGGGGGTTGAATAGATCTAACACCAATTAACGCGGAAGCTTAAGCAATTAAAAATTACTTCGAATCAGATATCAATTCACCCAAATAATTTAACGATCTGAAGTGATTAGAGTGTGTGAGCAAATCAATTAGTAGTGTGAACGAAATCCCTATGCATGCATCTAGTGAGATACAAAGGCAAACCACAATTCAAACCACTGCACAGAGGATTTTAGGTGGTTCGGAAATCACCTCCAGTGACTCCTACGTCCACCACTCACACAGTGAGGCCACACTACTCAAAACCTTGAGTACAACTCACATAGGAGCACGACGACTCAAAACACCCTTGCACGACGATCAAGAAACACCTAGAGTACGACCACTCCAAACTGAGCACGACGACTCAAAACAACAATCGGAGTACGACGACTCCAAATTGAGCACGACGCTCAAATCACACAGTGAGTGCGACGACTCACAAACTAGAGCTCGACGGCTCAGAGTACAAAAACTAGATCAAACACAAAAGAGATCAGATCCTCTAGCAATGATCTGATTCAAAATAGATTCGTACACAAAAAATTTGTGCAGAACTTCATGCACAAATCTCACAGACGAAATAAGGAAGAACAAACTCTGAGATGAGGGAAATAGATGTAGAAAGAGTGTTCTTCGATGAAAGGCCTTGCGGAGACTTCAATTGAAGAGGCTTGATGGAAGTCGATAGACATTCTCCTCAATTGGCGCTGCTCTGCTTTGATGGCATCTGAAATGCCAGAAATCCTTCTTCTCCTGAGCCTCTTCAGTTGGATCTGCTCCCTTGCCTTGCACAGCAACCTTCTCTCCAGGGATTCACCTTGATTCCCTTGTCCTTCCTCTTGAAAGGATGGCTTGTAGCTTCTGGAGATGGAGACAGATCTGGAGAACCCCCTTTGGCCGCCAAAAGGCTTCTTCTGGAAGTGTATGGGTTCTCTTGCCTTTGGGGTACAAGGAACATGGGTATTTATAGCCCCATATGTCCATAAAGTGCCTTGGGGTACATGGGCACGGAACCCTAGGTCAAATCCCCTAAATCCCAAGCAGCCACGTGTACAGAGAAATTCACAATTTTGACTTTCAGCCGGAGTGTGTCGACCTGCCCTGAACTAGTGTCGACCTACTGTCCCATTTCTGCAAAACTGGTCTGCTGGAAACTGGGTCTAGTGTCGACCTGCCCTGAGCTAGTGTCGACCTGCCCTTCTGGAATCTGGGACTAGTGTCGACCTGCCCTGAGCTAGTGTCGACCTGCCCTTCTGGAATCTGGGACTAGTGTCGACCTGCTTTGATCTAGTGTCGACCTGCTGTCCCAGTCTGGCAACTGGGTCTTCTGGAATCTGGGACTAGTGTCGACCTGCTTTGATCTAGTGTCGACACTACCAAGACAAAAATGTGTGAACCTAAAAATTTAACACATAAACCATTAGTACAAGATATTATAATTAAATATGAGATATTAAACATCAAAAATGTTGTTTAAGCATTATTGTGATATGTATAAAATGTATAACATGTTCAACATATCATCATCAAAATCACAATATGTCATTATTAAAATCACAACATGTCATCATTAAAATCATAATATCTCATCATTAAAATCATGATATGTCATCATCAATGTTACAGAATGTCATCATTAAGATCACAGTATGTCATCATCAAAATCAAGGTATGAGTGTTGTTCATTGGATATCATTAAAATACAACTTTAGGAAGTTCCAAAACACACTCAACCCAACAAACACGGAATCAGAACAACAACCCACACGTGGATCAAGCACAAGGGGCGCTCGAACCACTACCACACACACAGAGTAGTGAAAAGTATGGAAGGAGAAGAGTTCTGAGATGTAGAAACAAATCCAGATGTAAACTCTTCATGGTGGTCGTCCAGAAGAACTCCAAGCTCCGTGTTGATGATGATCAGATGATGGAGAAGCTTGAATCATGGACGGACGGACTTCAATTCCGCTCGTGAGTTCCTCGCGCTGGACAGAGAGTTGAAGCAGAGCAACAGAGAGAGAGCCTTCCTTTTGGATTTTGCTAGGGTTTTGGTATGGTGGCTTCTTGCAGTGAAAATACCTTCATATGATGTATATATATGGATGTCCATGTATGGAGAGTCATGCTTAAAGGAAACACCCCAATACAAATCATATCTTAATCTCGTATCTGACTTTTCTCTGCATCTGTCGACAGGCAATTGATAGTTGTTGACATCTACTGCAGACTTCTGGTTTCCAGAACTATGATGTTGCTGGAAAACATTATCTGTCGACAGGTGATTTGCTGGCTGTCGATAGGCAACCTGTGTCTGTCGACAGGTGGATTTCAGCTGTCGACACATACTGCATTTTAAGTGTTTCCAATAGCTTGTTCGTTCTGGATGGGTCTATCTGTCTACACATACCTTGGGGCCTATCGACACATGACCACTTGAAGTGCTTTTGAAGGTCTTTTACACTTGTCTTTGATTGCTTGTCTTGACCACAAATTTTTCATTGTAAGTAAGATATACTGAATACATTGGTGATCAATAAAAGCATTATTTCATTTTTTCATTTCTTCCATATCTTGACCACAAATTTTTCATGATTCCAGCATTTACACAACATCAATTATGTCACACATCATCAAAAACATTTATGCACACGTCATCACACATTGTAACCTAACAGAAAGGAGAATCCCTACTCCTGTAGTAACGAGTGTGAGAAGAGTTTCCAAACTCTAAAAGAATGTCTGACCTCTACTCCTATTCTCGCTCTTCGAATAGAGGGACAAGGTTTCTCTGTCTATACTGATGCCTCAGGAATTGGGCTAGGCTGTGTATTGATGCAGAAGGAGAAAGTCATTGCCTACTCTTCAAGACAACTGAAGACGTATGAAGTCAACTACCCTGTGCACGATCTAGAGTTGGTTGTCGTGGTCTTCGCTTTAAAAATCTGGAGACATTATTTATATGGTGAGCAATTCACAATCTATTCAGACCATAAAAGTCTGAAGTATCTATTCTCACAGAAAGAACTTAATATGAGGTAGAGAAGATGGCTTGAATACTTAAAGGATTCCGACTTCAACATCCAGTACCATCCAGACAAGGGAAATGTTGTGGGTAATGCTCTTAGTAGGAAGTCAATGGCATCTTTATCGAGTCTAGTTCTTGGCGAGATGCAACTACTAGAGCAATTCGTAAGATTAGACTTCAACATTGAACATAAGGATGATCGAGTCTTGGTTGTCAATATCAAGATTCAATCTGACATGCTGGAAGAGATCAAAGTACAACAGGACAACGATCCATTCTTGGTTCATGTCAAGGAAACGTTAGATGAAAGCCTGACTTTGCTATAACCAAGGATGGAAGGCTTGTATTCTAAGGAAGGACATGAGTCCCAGACAATGAAGAACTAAAAAGAAAATTAATAGATGAAACTCATCAGACGAAGTATACTATTCATCCTGGAGATATCAAAATGTATCAGGACATGAAAAGAACATTTTGGTGGCCAAACATGAAGAGAGAGGTTGCCGAACATGCTACTCATTGCCTTACTTGCCAACAGGTTAAGGCATAACATAGATGCCCTGCTGGTGTGCTTAGACCATTAGATATTCCATAGTGGAAATGGGAAAGTATTGGCATGGACTTCATCATGGGTTTACCCAAGACTCGTAGTGGACTCGACGCCATATGGGTCATTGTCGACTGACTAACCTAATCCGCACACTTCTTGCCTATAAAGAGTAAGTGGTCTGTGGAGGTATTAGCTGCTATATATCAAAGAGATCGTGAGACTACACGGAGTTCCATCATCCATTGTCTCGGATCGAGATTCGAGATTCACCTCTCATTTTTGGAAGGGATTGCAAACTACACTGGGTACTAAGCTCAATTTTAGTACCGCATTCCACCCGCAGACTAATGGGTAGACTGAGAGAACCAATCAGATCGTTGAAGACATGTTAAAAGCCTGCACTATAGATTTCCAAGGCTACTGGAATGAGCATTTATCCTTTATTGAGTTCGCTTACAACTATAGTTGCCAGGCGAGTATTAAAATGGCACCATTCGAAGCACTCTATGGCAGAAATTGTAGATTCCCTGCATGCTGGAATGAAGTTGGGAATAGCAATGGCTAGGCCCAGACATGGTACAAAATACAACCAGGGATATACAGGTGATTCGAGATCGGCTCAAGATTGCTCAGTCCAGACAAAAGAACTATGCTGACAAGAGAAGGAGAGATCTAGAATTCCAAGTAGGAGAACATGTGCTTTTAAAGGTATCACCTACCCGTGGCATCCAAGATTTGGTGTTAAAGGGAAGCCTAGGTTCATCGGTCCTTTTGAAATACTCGAGAGAGTTGGTGAGGTTGCTTACCGGTTGGCGTTGCCACCAAACCTAGCATTTGTACACAATGTGTTCCATGTCTCTATGCTTAGAAAATATGTGTACGATCCTACTCCCATCATATGCCACGAGAAGTTGGTGCTGAAGAAGGACATGACATATGAAGAGAAGCCAATCAAGATACTGGAACGGAAGGTGCAACAACTCAGGACCCATCTGATTCATATGGTTAAAGTTCTGTGGAATAACTATGGAGTAGAAGAAGCCACATGGGAACCCGAAGGAATTATCAGGCGAAACTACCCCGATCATTTTGTAAAATATTTTCTCCATTATGGTCATATGAATTTGGGGACCAAATTCTTTTAAGAGGGGGAGGATGTAGCAACCCGATATTTTAATAAATAAATAAACTAAAAAATTTAAAGAAAAATGAAATAATTAAAACCCATTAAACAAAAATAAGTAATGGGCTTTGCTAAATGGATCACGTAAAAGTTATTAGGCTAAAATAGGGTTTTTAAAAGAAGAATAATAGGAAAATACCCTAAATTCGTATCTTTAATATTTCCTAAAAAGAAAATAGCTATTAAATCATTAAAATAGTTAATATGTGTTAGAATTGGACTCCTAACCCTACCCAAATTGGCTAGGCACGAAATTGCAACCCAACCTAACCCAATTAGGAGATGGCAAGCTTGGAAGGTTGAAAGAAATAAGGAAAACTTGAAATTAAATAGGAATTAGATTCTTAATAGGAAATAGAAACATAGGAAGCTTAAATACCCCCAACCTCTCCATGGCCGGCCCTAATGTGTTGCTGAGGCTTGCTGGACGTAGAGGAGAGGCCAAAGGAAGGGAGAATTCATGGGGAGAAAGCTTGCTTAAGATCTACAACCTACACTCCGAGTTCTAAGTCTTAGGAGACAAAACGACCCAAAGGTAGGCATTCTCATAAGCTAAACTCAATTAATGTTTTTTGTAGGATGTTCCAAACATCAGGAACAAAAGCCCTTTGATTTCTCTAATTCTCATTGACCCCATATTTTGATCTTTATTTTTGAAGTTCTGCAACCATCTTGACCCCGAACCATCATATTTAATTTAGACCTCCATGTGTATTTGATCTCATACCAAGAAATTTCTACTGGACATAACTGATCGTGGTTAGGAATCTTTTGCCACCATTTTGCCCGAATTTCATTCAGTATGCTACTCAAATAAATTATTTTTCCCTCACTGTACATTGTTCTGTGTTCTTCGTATGTGAACTTGTTTAAAACCTGTCAAGACCATAACTATTTTCAAATTCCTATTTACTATGTATACTTATGCATGTCTAGATTCATTTAAAAGTGGTTTCATGATTTTTGATCAACTATACACCGAGATATCAATTTTTAATCTACCCTGTATCAAAACATGGAAAGCCTGGACCGCAATCCAAGGCAAACCCTTTTCCTGGTTGGACTTAGGCGTAGGACCTGAGAATACGACGGCCCGATAGGCCACGTTCTCAGGGGCTGATCGCAACCAGAAACCTATTGCGTTCTGAAAGCGTCAAACTCTGGCGTCGCGTTCTGGCCGTCTGACCTGAACGACCCGTCACGACCTTTGATAGTCTCTATCGCATTCTGTACATGCCATGTCGTGATCCTTACATGGGTACGTCGCCTTTTGGACTTTTGCGCATAAATCCTATATTTTTGCTAATCTCGACTTTCTACAGTAACCACAAGCTCTGTTAACTGTCTTAAACCCAGAAAATAATGTTGTTAAACTTAGACATGTAATAGTCAATTAAAAGCCATACACATGATCTTTTCATATCCATGATTCTTTCATCACATGCATGTACTTGTAACCATCCAATATGACTTGACATGACATGAAAATATCTCATAATATATCTGGTAATTTACTTCAATAATGTATACCACATTGCCCTATTTAAAATGGGCTTGTCTTCGTTTCTCGCGATATTTTGGGAATACCGTTACCGACGCTCCATTATTCTAGAATTCCTCGAGAACGTCGAGCACTTATCTCTGTATACACTTTCTCTTGACTTAGACAAACTCTCCGTCGGATATTTCTTCTGTCGGACTAGCGAATCCTTGTTCAAGGCCTCCGTAAGACTCCTCTGTCCATGGATTCCCACATGGCCGACGAGCTGGTTGTACCTTAACACCTATGACACCCTTAGGGATCAATATGATCCAAACGACTTTTAGAAGTTCTCTCTTATCTTGAATCATGCCGGGCCTTTGGACCTATGCATAACATGGCTAGTGGAAGGGTAGTGAATTGCACCTGACTTCCAACACCAAATGCACATTTTGTGCAACTGTTACTATCGCCCGTGTACTAGACATTTCATGTGCAATGATCTGAGGTTCTCATCTATACTCTACTCGCTCATCTATTCACGTTCTCTATACACTCGTCTATTTATCTAGTACTCTCATCTATTTCTTAGTACTCTCTATTGGCCATTGACTGATTGTCTAAAGATAAATAATATAACTAATGCCTAACAATATATAAAGGGCCCAATCTGGTCCTGGGAAGTGCGCCCAAAAGTGCTAGTGCCCGTGGGAGTTAATTCACCAGAGTGTTTGGCATTACACTCAAGTGCTATCTATCTCGACTATCTAAATGACAATCAAAGTTCTATACCATACTCATTGTGCTATTGTTATACGTTGTGCTATTTGTGCTATGGCCGTCCTGCTCTTTGTCCTATGCTCGACACTTATTGTAACATCGCTACTTTTTGGATCCATGTGGATCATGTGTGTTGTGGTTGTGGCGGCCGTTGTGAGGCCATGTGAGTTGGTTGTGTGGAATGTGTGGTTTGGATGTGTGGTTTGTTCAGGTGAGGTGCAGGTTTGGTCCTGAAATGAAATAGGACCTGCTACAGTTGGGTTGGAGTTGGCAGCCAGGGGTGGTCGTTGACTTGTTGGCGTCCAGGTAAGGTGCCGTTGATTTCATGATCTTGGCGACATTAGATGTGGACGTTTAGGGTGGCGGTTGCTCTAGGCGGCAGAGGGGTTGACGCCAACCTGTGAATTCTACAGGTTATAGGGTCACCCGAGAGCAGGTTTCCCACCTGTTTCTCTCTTCCCCTTGCCCCAGCATCACGTCCCTGTGTTTCTAAAGCTTCCAACAGGTACAGGAGAGTGGTTGGAGGATCACGGGACATATGGCGTTTCCGAATCAGACGAGGAAACGCCGTAGCGTGGTGCAATTTTCTTTGGAGCTCGCAGAGGGTTCGGTGTGAACCAGGAGAATTCAAGAGGTTTAAGCGTGTTCTGAGTTAGGGGACGAACCTTGTTAGCTTTGTAGAAACATTAAAACACGACGTAACCACCTGAATCAGCATGTTTAATGCATTTTCGGATTAAGTTGCACCATGCGGGGATAATGGGTGGTTTGATGATTTTAAGTAGTAAAGCATGCTGTTTTAGTTTAATTATAGTGCATGGAAGTTAGAGGAACTGTTTTCTCCTATTTCCTCAATGGTTTCGGGATCAGGAATGCATGTGGGATCGGTTAGGGTTTCTACAGGGATAGAGGCTGTAGCTCTTGGCGTCAAGATCGATTGACGTCAGGTTCATCAGCCAGGATATAAACGGCCAGAGTCATTGCCGTTTACTTATTATAAGCGGCAGTCGATGTTGCCGCCAATTAGTGAATAAGCAGAAATGATTATTTGTGGTATTTATCGATAATGAATGGTGCGTTGGCACCTGTGGTGCACTGAGTGCACAAGGTTTTTGTATTTAGCATACGGAGTATGTAGTGATTTACTTACCTTCGTTGCTGCGCATTGTTTACGCGAGTCCAGTTGGGTTCACGTGTAGTGGACCGTTGTTACTTGTGGTTTATGTGAGGTTTCACGTCGTTTGTGTGTGACGTGAACGTGGTTTTGTGTACGTGGCGAGTAGTACGACGCCTACCGTGGTTTCCTCTCCAGTTGGGTGCCCCAGGTTCTTTGTGAGCCAGGCTATTAGCTCGGGGCATTGTCCCAGTACTTGTGTTGTACCGTCGAGGTCTGTGTCGTCTGACCTGGACACCCTCACTCCTGTGCTTGAGTTGTACGTCCGGCTAAGGGAAAGACGACAGTGAGACAGTGACACTTGTGTTTGTCTTTAGTCACTTGTAGCGCGCTCGTAGTTGGGGGTACAGACACCAGTAGTCGACACTGGTCCCCAGCTAGTCCTTTTCCAGTGCCTCACTCTAGAGAGCCCGGGCCAGGGTCTCCTGAGGTGTCAGGCATGGGCCTGCGACCGTGTGGTCCGCAGGTGGTGGTGTTTAGTTGGTCTCCATAGTTGCTTGACCTTTTCACGTGGAGCGGCAGCTGGACCTTTCGTCCGTGGCTGCGAGACTGAGAGGTAGACCTGTGTTAGCTTGTCTGAGTCAGTTTATGGTGTCACGAACCAGTTCACGTGACTCGTGTTTGGCTGTCTCTACTTTAGCTTGTACACCTGTACTGGTTTGCCGTTTAATTATTATAGTTGTTTTTCGTAGTCGGCAGACGGTGAGTACTTTTACAGCTTCATAACCTGCTTAGCTGTTCTATAAATTGTTGGTATTGTTTACTGCTTTCGTACCTGTGGTTTTGGTTTGCTCGGTATTGGGGGAGTTCCCTACTGAGCCAGTGACTAGCGAGGCTCACCCCTACCCCCACAGGTGAGAGTGAGGAGGACGTTTCATGACCGTCGTCCAGTTCGGAGCCGTGCCGTAGCGGTGCAGGGTCGGTACCTCCAGCTGTGTAGTAGCAGCTCCAGTAGTGTAGTGTAGATAGTTGTTTATTTTCTTCAGTTGTACCTCGGGGTATGCCCTGGGCTCTTGTACTTCTTTTCAGTTTTGTGGAAATATGGCTATGTAAACTTGTGAATTATATATATATAATGGTGTGTTCCTTGTGTTTACACGGACTGTGGTTTGGTATCCCTTGCGAGGCTTCGGCCCGTTCGCGGGAGGCGGACTCGGATCAAGTACGTTATCGGTTTAACGGGCTTGGCCGAGGCATTCCACACAGTTGGTATCAGAGCAAGGTCTGTGTTAATATAAGGGAACTAGAAAGATACATAGCTTTATTTTGGTCTTTGTACACTGCTGGTAGGGACCCTGGTTTTTGATAATTTGTTGTTTTGATTTTTGTTTGGTGTTTTATCTATGTAGAAAATTTCTGGAATGGCTGATAGAAGAGATTGGGGTGGTGGAGGAGATGATCCGGAGGAAAGTACCCAGCGTATGATAGAAAGAATCTGGGAAAGCCTCACGGATATTCGGGCGAGGATGGATCAGCAGGCGTCGGTACCACCAGTTGCAGTGCCACCTGGGGATGGAGAGGTTGTACCTGTAGCTCCAGTTCCGCCAAGAGTGGAGGTGCCTTTTGCAGCACCAGTGCTGATAGCAGAAGAACCAGTGATGCAGGTTGAAAAGTTTCTGAGATTGCAGCCACCTACTTATTCAGGAGGGCCAATTCAGATACAGCGGAGCACTGGGTTCATGAGATTGAGAGGGTTTTTGCGACTATGAGGTGTCCGGCAGTGGATAAAGTTGTGTTAGCTGCTTATCAGTTGAGAGGTTTTGCATTAGAATGGTGGCGACTGAAGATGCAGACCACCTTTGCAGGTAGGACAGAAGAGGCAATTACTTGGTCGGAATTTCTCGATGTATTAATGATACATTCTTTCCGATTCAAGTACAGCAAGTGAAAAGAGAGCAGTTTCGGACTCTCCAGCAAGGTAACTCTTCAGTTTTAGAGTACCAGATGAGGTTTATGGCGCTTAGCCGTTATGCACCTTATGTTGTTTCAGATAATAACATGATGGTTGAGTATTTTATTAGAGGTTTGAGAGTGGAATTGCAGGATGCAATAGTACCTCTCATGTGTAAGACAGTGGAAGAAGCAGCCCAGAGAGCAGCTATATTAGAGAGGTCTATTCGTACTCGTCAGGTGGGCGAGTCAGGCTCAGGTAGTTTTCGGTTACCGCAGCAATCAGTGGGTGCAAGTAAAGGTAAAGCACCAGCAGGACCTTCTTCATCAGGCTTTGGTAAATGGGGCCAGAAATTAAAGCAAGCATTTAAAGGCAAAGGAAGAGGATGGGGAGGTCGTCAGCAGTTTCAGCAGGGTCGTGGTAAGCCAGAGGTGGAGGAGTCGCAGCAGAGTACTGCCAGGCAGCCTGTTACTCCACCAGGATATAGATGTATATTGTAATCAGCCGGACATTTGATCCGCAATTGTCCCTATCCGAGAGAATGTGGTTATGGAAGGTGTGCAGCAGCAGCAGCAGCCTCAGCAGTTTCAGCAGCCACAGTCAGATCGTGGCAGAGGAGCACCGCAGCAGCGAGGAAGAGGCCGTGTTATGGCTATCACCCGAGCCCAGGCGGAGGCATCGAATATGATAGAAGGTATTTACCTCTTTATGAATATTCAGCAAGAGTTTTATTTTATTGGGTGCCTCTCATTCTTTTATTTCCGAAGAATTTCTGGATTGTATAGCTCATCCTTTAGAAGAGAAGACTTGTGAGTTAGTAGTGGAGGTCCTTCAGGTGAGTTTCTGCTCACTTCGAGCTATGTAGATGAAGCTCCTGTTATGATTGAAGGGAACCAGATGTTGGGTCGGTTGTATGCCCTGCAGTTGTCAGATTATGATATTATTTTGGGTATGGACTGGCTTGAGATGTATGGAGCAATGTTAGATTGCAGAAAGAAAAGGATCAGGTTTTGTGTCATCCTATGGTGCAGTATTTGAATATCAAGGTATGTTTTTTATACTTCTAAGTTTCTAATTTCTGCAATTAAAGCTAGAAAGTTGATAAATGCTGGATGTGGGCTTATTTAGCCTCGGTAAGTTAGTAGAAGCTAGTCAGTCAGTGGAAGCAGTTCCCGTGGTTAGTGATTTTCTGATGTTTTTCCTGAGGATTTGCCTGGTTTAGCTCCATATAGAGAGTGGAATTTACCATTGAGTTGCTGCCAGGTACCATGTCGATTTCTAAAGCTCCACATCGGATGGCACCAGCGAACTTAAGGAATTGAAAAAGTAGTTAGAGAGGTGTTGCAAAAAGGTTTATTAGACCGAGTCATTCCCCGTGGGGAGCGCCGTTTTTATTTGTGAAAAAGAAAGATGGAAGTTTCTGAATGTGTATTGATTATAGAAAGTTGAATGATGTGACCATTAAGAATAAGTACCCTTGCCAAGAATAGATGATCTGTTTGATCAGTTGCAATCAACAAAGGTATTTCTAAAATTGATTTGAGGTCCGGGTACCATCAGTTAGAATTAAAGAGGAGGATATAAGATAGACAGCTTTCAGAACTAGATATGGTCACTTTGAGTTTGTAGTTATGCCATTTGGGTTGACTAATGCTCCTGCAGTTTTATGGATCTGATGAATAGAATTTTTATCCATATTTAGACCAATTCATTGTGGTCTTTATTGATGACATTCTGATTTATTCAGCATCTGAAGAGGAGCATGCAGCTCATTTGAGGTTTACCCTACAATTGTTAAGAGATAACCAGTTGTTTGCCAAATTCAATAAGTGTGAATTCTGGCTGAAAGAAATTCAATTTTTGGGTCATGTTATCTCAGCTAAAGGAGTAGCAGTGGACCCAAGTAAAGTGGAAGCAGTAATGAGATGGGAAGTGCCTAAGACAATAACCGAGATTAGAAGTTTTCTGAGATTGGCAGGTTATTATAGGCACTTTATTCAAGATTTTTCTAAGATTGCGGCACCTATGACTAAGTTGACCAGGAAAGGTGTGCCTTTCGTGTGGTCCGGTGAATGTCAGAAAAGTTTTTATGGAATTGAAGAAGACTTGCATCAGCACCTATATTGAGATTACCGGCAGGGAGTGGTGGTTTTGTGTTGTATATTGATGCTTCAAGGAGAGGACTTGGCGCAGTGCTTATGCAGCATGGCAAAGTGATAGCATATGCATCCAAGCATTGAAGTCGGCAGAAGAAAATTACCCCACTCATGATTTGGAATTGGCAGCAGTTGTGTTTGCCTTGAAAATGTGGAGGCATTATCTGTATGGCGAGAGATTTGAGATCTTTACAGATCATAAAAGCATGAAGTATATCTTCTCGCAGAAAGATTTGAATCTTCGCCAACGCAGATGGATTGAATATTTGAAGGATTATGATTTCAGTTTGTCTTACCATCCAGGTAAGGCTAATGTTGTAGCTGATGCCTTGAGCAGAAAGGCATATGTAAGTTTGATGATGATTAAAGAATGGAAGTTGTATGAGGAGGTAGTGGAGAACTCTTTATATGTGCCCAGTAATCAGCGAGGGGCAGTACTAGCCGCTAGTGCTGTAGAGCCATCCTTGTATTGGCAGATTATTGAAGCTCAGAAAGCAGATGTAAATTTAGCTAAAATTGTGAAAATGGAAGGAGTTACTATTGATGATAATTGTGTGGTCAGGCTCAGAGGCAGGTTGTTTGTTCCAGCAGAGAGAGAAGTAAAGCAGCGAGTATTGGAAGAGGCTCATAAATCTAGGTACACTATCCATTGGGTAGTACTAAAATGTGCCATGATTTGAGAAAGTATTTCTGGTGGCCTCATATGAAAAAGGAAATAGCAGAATTTGTTGCAAGATGTGCTATTTGTCAACAGATTAAAGTAGAGCATCAGAAGCTTGGAGGTTGTTGCAACCATTGCCTATTCCGCAGTGGAAGTGGATGATATTGCTATGGACTTTGTGGCAGGTTTACCAAGATCGAGTTCTGGGCATAATGGAATATGGGTATTTGTTGACAGATTAACCAAGGTGTGCAGATTAGTGGCAGTGAGTATCTCTTGGACAGTGGACAGATTAGCAAATATTTATGTTGAAAAGATTGTTCCACTGCATGGTATCTCGAAGACTATTGTATCTGATAGAGATCCAAGATTTACTCTGGTTTTTGGAGGAGTCTGCAAAGAGTAATTGTACTGAGCTGAGGTATAGCTCCGCTTATCATCCCCAGACAGATGGTCAGACAGAGAGGACTATCCGGGACAATTGAAGATATGTTGTGGGCTTGTTGTTTAGTTTGGGGAGGCAGTTGGGAGCATCATTTGGGAATGGTTGAGTTTGCCTACAATAATAGTTATCATACAGTCTTGGGATGGCACTGTATGAAGCTTCCTATGGAAGGCCATGTAGAACCCCATTGAACTGGCATGAAGTGGGAGAAAGGCAGTTAGTGGGTCCTGAATTGATTCAGCAAACCACTGAAGTGGTGAAACTTATTCAAGAAAAATTGCAGGCAGCTCAAAGCAAGCAAAAAAGTTATGCAGATATCCGGAGGAGACCACTTCAGTTTGAGGTGGGAGACTTGGTTTTCTTGAGAGTTTCCCTAAGTAAAGGTATTATGAGATTTGGCAAGACTGGAAAGTTGAGTCCAAGGTATGTAGGACCTTTCCGAGTAATTGAGAGAATTGGGGAAACAGCTTATAGGCTGGATTTGCCAGCAGATTTTACGGATGTTCATGATATATTTCATGTTTCTATGTTGAGAAAGTGCATTGAAGATCCAGCTCAAATAATCAGATATCAAGGTAGTGACCTGAGACTGGATATGACTATGCCAGAATACCCGGTGCAGATCACAGATCGAAAGATAAAGAAGCTGAGAAATAAAGAAATTGAGCTAGTTAAAGTAAGATGGGAAAATAGGTTGGGTGGTGAGGATACCTGGGAGTTAGCCGAGGAAATGGCTAAAGGGTATCCCTATCTGTTTGAATAAGCTTTTGTATTTTCTTTTTAGATGATAGTGTTTGTAAAGGTGTGTATGTATAAATTATTTAACTTTGAGTTGTGTTATGAATTTCGAGGTCGAAATTTTCTTTTTAGATGATAGTAATGTAACGTCGCGTGCTTTTCGGATCCATGTGGATCATGTGTGTGTGTGGTTGTGGCGGCCGTTGTGAGGCCATGTGAGTTGGGTGTGTGGAATGTGTGGTTTGTTCAGGGTGAGTGCAGGTTTGGTCCTGAAATGAAATAGGACCTGTTGCAGTTGGGTTGGAGTTGGCGGCCAGGGGTGGTCATTGACTTGTTGGCGTCCAGGTAAGGTGCCGTTGATTCATGAATCTTGGCGGCATTAAATGTGGACGTTAAGGGTGGCAGTTGCTTAGGCGGCAGAGGGGTTGACGCCAACCTGTGAATTCTGCAGGTTATAGGGTCACCGAGAGCAGGTTTCCCACCAGTTTCTCTCTTCCCTTGCCCCAGCTTTACGTCCTGTGTTTCTAAAGCTTCCAACAGGTACAGGAGAGTGGTTGGAGGATCGTGGGACGTGTGGCATTGCCGAATCGGATGAGGAAACGTCATAGCGTGGTGCAATTTCCGTGGGAGCTCGCGGAGGGTTCGGTGTGAACCGGGAGAATTCAGGAGGTTTAAGCGTGTTCAGAGGTAGGGGACGAACCCTGTTAGCTCTGTAGAAACATTAAAACACGACGTAACCACCTGAATCAGCATGTTTAATGCATTTTCGGATTAAGTTGCACCATGCGGGGATAATGGGTGGTTTGATGATTTTAAGTAGTAAAGCATGCTGTTTTAGTTTAATTATAGTGCATGGAAGTTAGAGGAACTGTTTTCTCCTATTTCCTCAATGGTTTCGGGATCAGGAATGCATGTGGGATCGGTTAGGGTTTCTCAGGGATAGAGGTTGTAGATCTTGGCGTCAAGATGATTGACGCAAGGTTCATCAGCCAGGATATAAAGACAGAGCCATTGCCGTTACTATTATAAGCGGCAGTCGATGTTGCCGCCAATTAGTGAATAAGCAGAAAGAAATGATTATTGTGGTATTATCGATAATGAAGGTGCGTTGGCACCTGTGGTGCACTGAGTGCACAAGGTTTCTGTATTTAGCATACGGAGTATGTAGTGATTTACTTACCTTCGTGGCTGCGCATTGTTTACGCGAGTCCAGTTGGGTTCACGTGTAGTGAACCGTTGTTACTTGTGGTTTGTGAGGGTTCACATGGGTTGTGTGTGACGTGCACGTGGT
Organism: Colocasia esculenta; assembly: GCA_014218235.1. NCBI lineage: Eukaryota > Viridiplantae > Streptophyta > Magnoliopsida > Alismatales > Araceae > Colocasia > Colocasia esculenta. The sequence continues at coordinate 15,073,687 of CM024761.1, forward strand.
TTGTGTACGTGGCGAGTAGTACGACGCCTACCATGGTTACCTCTCCAGTTGGGTGCCCCAGGTTCTTTGTGAGCCAGGCTGTTAGCTCGGGGCTTTGTCCCGGTACTTGTGTTGTACCGTCGAGGTCTGTGTCGTCTGACCTGGACACCCTCACTCCTGTGTTGAGTTATACGTCCGGCTGAGGGAAAGACAACAGTGGGACAGTGACACTTGTCTGACATTTGTTTTTCTTTAGTCACTTGTAGCGCGCTCGTAGTGGGGGTACGGACACCAGTAGTTGACACTGGTCCCCAGCTAGTCCTTTTCCAGTGCCTCACTCTAGAGAACCCGAGCCAGGGTCTCCTGAGGTGTCAGGCATGGGCCTGCGACCGTGTGGTCCGCAGGTGGGGGTGTTTAGTTGGTCTCCATAGTTGCTTGACCTTTTCACGTGGAGCGGCAGCTGGACCTTTCGTCCGTGGCTGCGAGACTGAGAGGTAGACCTGTGTTAGCTTGTCCGAGTCAGTTTCTGGTGTCGCGAACCAGTTCACATGACTCGTGTTTGGCTATCTCTACTTTAGCTTGTACACCTGTACTGGTTTGCCGTTTAATTATTATAGTTGTTTTTCGTAGTCGGCAGACGGTGAGTACTTTACAGCTTTCATAACCTGCTTAGCTGTTCTATAAATTGTTGGTATTGTTTACTGCTTTCATACCTGTGGTTTTGGTTAGCTCGGTATTGGGGGAGTTCCCTACTGAGCCAGTTGTAGACACCCATT
>CM024761.1:15074541-15143062 GCA_014218235.1 Colocasia esculenta
GGTCCTCGTCCTTAGCCTCCTTCCCTCGTGCTCCAAAGCTCTAGCAACGAAATGGGGCTTGGTAGACACAAATTTTAAGGTCTATTTGGTTGTGTAAGAGTCCATTCTCACTCCATCTCTTCCTTCTTCCCTTAGCTACGAATTTCCACATTTATCACCTTATTTTCTTACATTTATCCACCTAATAGGGTAGAGGAGAGATTTAATTTCGTGATAAAGGGGTTGGTAGGTCTAGGACTCTTTAGGATATTATACCCTTTTTATATTTATCTTATCCTTTTCTATTTATTACTATTTTTAGGTACAAATTTAGCTTAATTACTTTCCATCCCAAGATGGGCTCTTCATATTTGGACCCAACTATTCATGTTAGGTCCATTAGTAAAACCCATTACTAATTTAGCTTAGTAGGTATTGATTTAATTCTATTTATTCACCCTTTATTCCAATTTATCACATTTATTCACTAATGTCTTAATTTATTATTTATCTCAATATCTCTTAATCTTATCCCTCATTTGGGCTCTTACTATTTGCCTAATATCTTATGTATGGCTCCATTGTACAACTTATATACATAATTCACTTAACGGGTTTTAATTATCCTTTTATTAAAGAATATTTCGTGGCCAAATTTGTCCATTGTCCATTATCATAATGGGCTATCAACCCACATTATTTAAAGTCACCAATATGTTATTTTGATTTATAATCTACCTTGGCTCATATAATAATCAATTTTCTGACTTATTCCTTAATTACGATAATAAGTCGCATAAATTCTTAAACGAGGTCCAAATGATTTTTTCTATGCCCAAACTTCTTGAGAGTCATTAGAGAATATTATTTAAAGCATAACCATTGTTTTGCAACCATTTTATAGAGGTTTTTACGCATGCGATAATGATGCGTACCTTTTTTAACTAGTCTGAGTTTATTAATTGATAAAAATTTTAATGTATCTTTATTTTCGAATAATAAATTTTCGGGGTACTACAGGTGGGGGGGCTATGGACGGGGGGGGGAGGGGGCCGCCGATTGGGGGAGGGGGAGGGGAGGGGAGCCCCGAGAGGGGTTGGGGGATGCGCATTGGAGAGGGAGGGGAGGGGGGCCGACATGGGTGGGGGGGGGGGCTACGGACAGGAGGGGGAGGGAGAGGGGGTCGCCGAGAGGGGGGGGGGAGGGAGAGGGCCACAGAGAGGGGGTGGGGGGCTACACACACGAGGGGGAGGGGAGGGGGGCCACCGAGAGGGGTGGGGGCCACACACGGGAGGGGGAAGGGGACGACAGGGTAATGGGAGGCTGCGGGCGGGAGGGGGTCGCTGAGAGGGGGAGGGGGTACGTACCGGCGGCGAAGGTCGGCGGCACCGACGGCGAAGCTCGACGGCAGCGGTGGAGGCGGTGCAGGTTGTGGCGATCGGCGGTGGCGGTGCAGCTTTCGACGAGGTGGTGGCAGAGTAGCTCTCGGCAGTGAGGGGCGAGAGAGAGAGAGAGAGAGAGAGAGAGAGAGAGAGCGTTTCGCGAGGATGGCGGGGGCAGGAAAGTGCGGGTTTTTTGTCGGATATTTCCGGCAGACTTATTCCATCGGAATATCCGTCGGTAAGTATCTGTCTAAAATCATTCCGTCAAGCTTTCTGACGGACGGTTCCGACGAACTATATCTGTCAGTATTTCCGACAAATTTCCGGTGGAAATATTTCCGTCGGTATATCCATCGATATTACTGACGGAATTTTTCCATCAGAAATATCCGTCGGTAATACCGCTTTCTCTTGTAGTGATCATTAGGGACACCGCTTGTTGGGTACCTCCCCTCACCCACCCGTCTTTTCTTTCTTCCCTTCGGTGATCTCTCTCTCTCTCCACCATTGCTCATCCCTCTATCCTTTCCCTCTTCCCTCTCCCTCTGGCCTTTTCTCAAGTTGCTTGGTCCCCTCTAGCTTCTTCCTTCTCTACTCAATGTTCTTCGTCTCCTGTCGCCTACCTCTTCTTCCCCTTTTTTCTTCCCTTTCTTCCCACCTTCACCCTTTCTTCCCCTTTTGGTCCTTCGTTTGGGTGAACTTGAAAAACCCTTGGTTTCTCTAGTGTGGAGTTAGCAAGTGTTTCTTCTTTTATCAGCCTATTATTTACTAACTTCTTTTTCTACTCTCAGTTGGGTGCTCCTTTTGCATGTTAGATTGCGCTGTGAACTTGAAGGTGTTGATCCTGCTGTAGGTGGGTCTTCCACTCTACCTTGTCCCTCAGTTGGTACTTTGGGCTATGGATATGTTCATGCTTATGTTACATCCATACACCCTAAACATGTGTACATCATCTGAGCTCTCGACTTGTTGCACATTAGAGATGTAGCTTGTAATGTCATGGTCGTTTGGATCCAAGTTTCATGGTTTTAGTATAGTGCATTGGACCAAAGTGTGGCTATTGGGCCTTGGTTGTAGCCTTCATGCATTGTGTGGGTGTCGTGGGCCGGTGCTTTGGGCCCATAGAGTCCACTGGTTCTTTGTGTGAGAACGCGACGGAGGTGTACGTCGCATTCTAAATGCGTCCCCAGCCTGCATCACATTCTTTGCACCGATGCTTTTAGTTGTTTGGCTACATGAGTGATGTGTGGCATGCCGGGTTTCTTAATCCATTGGTTAGGTACGTCACGTTATGAATGCAACGATCAACTACGACACGTTCTTGTTTCTGATTTCTTTAAGGGCAGTTTAGCTGCCAAACAGGGCAGGGAGCTCTGTTCAATGGGGGAGGTCTCTAGCGATTTTGGCTCAGGGGAGGTGGTTTCGGCGTGGTTTTCACACGAGGAGGGAGTCCGAAGTGTGGAGGTGCCGTCGGTGGCCTGTGCTTTGTGTTCTACATGTTGGTGGGGAGGTTTCTCCATTTCTTGGCTTTGTTTGAATGGTTTAAAGCATGGAAATTATGAATCGTTGTGTGGATGTGATCCCTATATGATCTATTTAGTTTGTTGATGTTTAAATGGTTGGAAATGAGGTTATATGGAGATTTCTAGGTGAAAACCATAGGATTGAGGTTCTGTCTGAGAAGGCGACGGGTCAGGCTATCGCGTTCAGGTCGTGGCCCCTAATGCCGTCACGTTCTCCTTGTGAACATGGCCTGTCGGGTTGTCGTGTTCTTAACGCGATAGTCCACCCTATCACGTTCTGCTTTCCAAAGTGTATTATGTGGTGTTGGGCAGTGAGGATCCTATGTGGACCTAGCCTTGGCTGTTTAATATTGATTTGAGATGTTTAAATTGGTCTAGTGTTAGTAAAGCATGACTTAGGGTTAATAGATCAGATTATGATTAGTTAGTGATTTATGTTGATCATGTTAGTATGTTAAACATGTAAGAGTTATGTGGTTTATGTGTGTAATAATTGTATTTGTATACAGTTGTGCTGAAGGTTATGTGATAACCCATGATGAGCAATTGTGGTATACTGTGGTTTATGAATGAAAGGTTTAAGTGTGTGCTATGTATGTAGCATGGCTTGTGTGGTTTGCCGAGTTTGGTGGTCCGATGCTTACTCTAGAATACCTCTGCAGTTAGGTACCCCAGGTTCTCTGTGAGCCAAGCACATTTGTGTTCAAGGTTTGTCCCGGTACTGTGTAAACCGTAGAGGTTTATGTCGTCTTCATGGACATCCTCACTCGTGTGTTTGTTGAGTAGCTCGTCTGGCTGAGGGAAAGGCGACAGTGGGGCAACGACTTGTGGTGTGTGAGTGTGTTATGTTTAGTCGTTTGTAGTGCGCTGGTGGTTAGGGGACGGACATCAATAGACGTATTGGTCTCCAGGTAGTCTCGTGTTTCCACTTGCCTCACTCTGCGGGTTTCGGAACCTATAGAGGTGTGTCAGACGTGGGTGTGCAGTCTGTGTGGCTTGTAGTGTGGTGTTAGTTGATCTCCACAGTTCTTTAACCTACGTAGTGTGTGGTGGAGCCGCAATTGAACTTTTCTCCCTTGGCTGTGAGACTAAGAGGCATTTTTCATGTTGGTTTCTGGGTTGGAAACTGGCGTCATTAACCATTAGTCGTGACCCGTGTGCATGGTAGCGTCGCTCTTTCCGACTCAGCTTGTGGTTCTTGTGATTTACTCTGTGGTATGTGTGTGGTACAGCTGATTTAGTACCACTAGGTTCTACAGTTGGTTTTGCCATTTCTATAAGTTCTCTTAATAGTTTATCTTTAATGTTTATTGAGTTCGAGGTTCCTAGTTAGTACTGCGCTTCTGGTTAATCATGTAGTTGTGGTGATGTCTAGTAGTTATTTATGTTTATTATTAGTTAATTGTTTACTTGTGAGAAGCATGTTGTTCATTTATGTTCATTAGAAAGCATGTTTAAGTTATAACTATCGTTGTGTTTCCTTTAATTATACATGTGAGTTGACCGGTGGTTTGGTATTAGTTAATACTTTCTTATGTTGCACGTGGTTTATAAATGTGATGGTTTGAGGTTCCTTATTGAGTCTGTGGCTTGTGAGGCCTACACCTCTACATCCCCCTTTTAGGTGTTTAGCGAGCGTAGTTTTGTGGAGGTGGACCTATACTATTAGCAGTTGTGTGAGTTGTGGCTCCTGTTATACATCTCGAGGTATGCCCTAGGTTTCTGTACATTTCTTTTGAACATGTAATATTGTAGTGGGACATTGTAATTTTATAAATGTATATGAGATCATGTACTTTATCTTGCATCTTAATATAATGTGGTTGCCTTTTATATTCTTACTAGACATGTGTGTGAGATATCCCTTGCGAAACTTCAATTTGTTGGCGCGAGGTGGGTCTGGATATAGAGCCGTCTCAGGCATAAATATCCAGGGTCACTACACAGCCTCTCCATCAAAGTGTTCTTCCACTGCAGTCTGGTGTTTTCTCCATTCAAGCTTCACCATGCTTTGCTCATTGTCGCTATGTTCTTCGACCTAGAGCAGTTGTGCCTTTTGTCTTATGGTTCCTATGTTGTCCGATAGAATATGTAAATTTTGTATTGTTGGCGTGGGTAAAGGACTACTACCACCATACCTATATTGTTCATAGGTTATGGAAAGGTTATGGGCAGCCTATTCCCACTCTCTTGTACTTTGTACTCCCTTTTTAGCTTAATATAATCTCCTATTTCTCTATTTTAAAAAAATGATGCACCATGTTTTGATCAAGGTTGTTTGATAATGAGAAAGTGTGAACTATCTAGGGTGCTCATCTTGCCTCGTCTTCTCTTGCCGACCCTTGCGTGGTGGCATGGAGGAGGGCCGCTTCTAGTTGGGTCCTCTCTTCGCCTTGAAGGATTGTGGTTCACGGCTCTAAGATAGTTTTCTTCCTGATTTTTATCCTTCCTCTTAGGGGAGGAAAGTGACTTCAGTCGCTTTTGAAGGATCTCAACATCTGACTTCTAGTCTGCCTAGTTAGTCTATATCTCCTTTCTTTGAGAGCTTCTCTTAAGTAAATCTCTAGGTTCTAATCTAGCTTTTGCCCCATATTTTGTATGGTGTCTTTACTTAATATCTTTAGACATGCTAAATTTGACACCATCTTGGGTAAATTTCAAATTATACCATAATGCCACAAATGGCTCCCATTTTGCCTTGTGAGAGTATTTTTCCCCATCATTCAGAGTCTCCCACAATTTCTCCCCATTTCCTGGTGCTTCCTCCGTTATTTTCCTTGTTTGCTGGAGGTTTTGGAAAAAATATTAAATCACGATGTTACAGTGGTCGCATTTTACATCGACTGATGAAGAGGAAACAAAATGTGTTGGGTCAAATCGTCGTGATTATGCATCGACTGGTGACCAACAATCGATTGATCTTAAACGCGTCTGGTTAAACTATCGCTATTCACATAGATTGTTGGCCAAACATCTATTGGTCCATCAATTGATCTTAAACGTGTCGGGACAAACCGTCGTGATTCACATCGATTGCTGACAACATCCATTGCTCCATCGATTGCTATTGATTTATACACGTCGGGTTAAATCGTTGCGATTCATATCGAGTGTTGAGATCCTACATTGATTGTACCATCGATTGTTGAACACCTTGAACACATCAGTTGTGTTAGTCGCGATTTTGAACTTTCATATTTCTCAGTAATTTTCTTATTTTATTTTTGGAAATACTTGTTCGTTTTATTGAAACGCGTCCGGAATGTTCGTCATGATTCAACTTCTATATCTGACTTTTGGCAACTTTTCATAAATAAAATTTGGAAATTCATAAATGCGACTAGTTGACACACTGCAATTCAACTTTAAATGTGACCATTGTATCCGTCGCGATTTGCATTCGTTGTCCACCTCAGACTTCCAACCTCTACTCCTATATATACACCCCATGTCTCGTCATTTCGAGAGGTTAGAAGGTTTGTGGGGAGACTCCAGAGAACCACCACGTCTAGTGAGTTTATGAGAGCAATTCCAAGGTGAAGCCCTGCCGCCTCAACAACGTCTCTCATCTCCATCATCTCAGCACAACATCCTCTGCATGTTCCAAGTTCTAGTAAACAGCTCTCTGCACTACCAAGGAGGAAGCACCTCCCTCCTTCTCTTCTTATTCATATTTGTTTGTTCACATCATTATCTCCTCCCAATCCCCAACGTGACTATCAATCTACCTTTTTATTCTCTCTTTAATTATCATCCAATCAACACACACACATATTCATGCATGCACCCAACATGCCTATTTTCTATGTGTTTTAAAAGCCACAAGAAAGTGTGTTCTTCTCAATTTCTTTAGGCTTGTTTCAATTATTAAGAGTTTGATGCTACACGTTCTTGGCTAATCCTCTCCTTTTCTTTGTGTGTTTTGCAAAGGTAATCAAACAAGAAGAAGGCTTCTACCATGGTCGGTCCTGCTCGTAGTAGAAGAAGCGAATCCGCTCTCTCTCACACATCTCCCAACTCCATAAGGTATTCTGTGATCATCTCCCTCTTGCATTTACTGCACTTTTTCTCCTTCGACACCCTTATGTGTCTAGCGACCACCTTTCCATCCAGAAGTTGTGCTCCATCTTTCATTTCTCCCAATTGTTTTTCATTATTTTCCTTGTGGACGCTTCGTAGTTCGAAGAACGAAAAAACGTAATCTACAAATTGGCGATCACAATGGGACCTCTTTCCGCCTTTTCTATTTGATTACCCCCCCCCCCCCCCCCATCGTTCTCATGTGGCTCTCTCCTCTTAGAACCCTCGTGTGCCCCTCCTTCTTTTTCTCCTTTTCTTTTCTTCCCGTAGTTAGCCAGCTTGTGGAATGCCAAAGAAAATTTGAGGAAAAGGTAAATAAAAACAATATGATGAATTGATCCATGTTACTCATGTGAGATTGTGTTCTCTTACGCTTACTTCAATACCCTGAAAAGAATGCTTGTGTGTTGATTTGTACATATTTCCCTGGTTTCTGTTCATTTTTTAGTTCTCAGGTTGCCTTCTAAATTTGAGACCGAGATAGTGATTGCGATTCACTGTTTTATATGCGGCCAGTTAGTCAGTTGCATTTTTCTTCTTGTTCTGCGATGGCTTGGTCCATCACGTTTGTGTCTACAACACGTCCACAGGGATTGGACACGACTTTGGCAGCCTTCTGAGGCTCTCAGATCCACGATCGTGTGACTGGATGCGATTCACTCCTAATACGTGACATTTGTGTCCATCGCGATTATCACTACAGACAGAATGCAACTTCCGGCTGCCCAGAACATATTATATTTCAAACTGTTGCATACAAGGCATATTTATTTGGTCGGGGGACCTCCTTCCCCCACATCCTAGGCTCCACACACCCTTCTAGTGAAGGCAAGCTCCCCATTAGGCATTTCGTCCCTTTGGACTAGCGAATCTTCTCTAGAAACCTCTGTAAGTCTCCATACCTCGTGGATTCCCTCACGGCGGACTGAGCAGGTTGTACCACACCGTTGACCCGAGTTTAGATATCCTACTGCGTGGTGAGAATTGTGATTTTAGTTGCATCTCGAAGAATCCATATCCATCCAACTAAGATCTCATTTGAAGTGACATAATATCATTCAATCCATTAAATCAATTTGAAACTCATAAACAAGTGTAAGCAACATAACTTGTTTGAACCATATTGATTGATTTGTATCTTTGTTCAACATCAACTGATTGCTTATTTTCTTGTTGAAAATGGACTCATGCCATCTTGTTAATTTCAATGTGGACTATGAGGATGGTTTAGGTGGCCAATTTTTTTAGTCTCATGTCCGTCCATCTCACCACCGTGAGGGACATACATCAACTTCTAATGGTTATGTGAGCACACCACGTGCTCACCAACTTGATATTCCCTCAAACTTAACTCCGATTAAAACCGGGAGAGAGCTTTCTCCTCACCATGATTCCAATACACAAAGTGTCTTTAATGCACTAGATCAGCTCACACCCCAACAACTTAATCTGATCCTATCTTTGGTTGAGGGTGTGACTCCTCCCCCTTCTCCTTCTCCCAACCACCCACCTTTGTATATTCTAGTGAATTTGCCACCTCCTCCTGTACATCCTTCGCCTCGGCCCCCTATCCATTTTAGCTCCCATGTTTCGATCTATACGGACCAACATGCCCACTCATTCACAGCCTCACTCGTGTACTCCCTCACATGCCCAGCGGCAAGATACTTCACTCCAACATGATCTTCTCCATAATTTGAACTAGATGGAGAAAGAATTGAGCAAACTCTAACTCTAAGGGTAACCCTGTTGCTGTCATGTCGACTCTCCCTAAAATTCATATTCATCCCTTGGAGATGCCAACGTACTGATTGTACAATGGCACTGGAAATCCTTACATTCATATCAAAAAAATTTTTTATGAGTCATCTCGTTGGCAACGAGATCCCCTTACACTGGCATTCCTTTTTAGGAAATCTCTTGACGATCTTGCACTTGAATGGTTCTACTCCTTAGAGCCAAGGGAGGCAGAGGACTTCCACATTCTCCATAAAAAAAATTCTTCAAAGATATAAGGACCGCGTTAGCCCATCTCTCTCCATCACGGATCTAGCATCTGAGAAGATGAGGCTTGACGATGAATTTGTCCAGTTTGCTGACTGTTGGAGGTCAATGACCACAAGATTGCAACATGTTCTCTCGTAGTTAGAGCAAATCAACATTATCATTTCAAACTCTACTTCGAGATTCAAGCACATCTTGGCCATGAACAAGATCACCACAATGGAAGAGCTCTATGAGAGGGGACGTTACATTCAGACAAATCTAATGGACTCCCCGATCATCGATTTATTCAAGCAAAATCTGAGGTATAATGGATCAGTGGACGCCAACCACCATCCACCTCACAAAACATCCACTCCATGCATTCCTCCATATACACCTCCTTATTACAACATGCCTCCACCCAGGCGTCCACTAATCCATCCTCCTCGAACCAACCAACCTCCAACTAGGCCATACAATGCTCCCATGAATGAAGAAGCTCCAATAGTCTATATTGCACCCACTCCCATTGCCGTGTCTATTCCTCCACCGCAACCATTACCTTCGCAACAACCTCCACCTCCAACACAACCTATTGTTCAGGCTAATGTCGTCAATATAGAACCCCTCCATGAAACCACTTGGTGTTACAATGGTGAACCTTCCGAGGTCATGTTCGTACGCTATTTACCAACTACCCCCTTATTACCACCCATCATCATTAAACCATCCATTGTTAAACCATCTACTCCCATTATTATTCCCTCCATTGTTAAACCTCCAACAACCACAATTCCCATCATCACACCTCCACCTATATTGACCATTGAACCTGAGCAAGTGCTCCCTATCATACCCATTACACCTCTACCAGCTATACGACCTTCCACTCCACTCACTATATCCACCCCCATCCAATAGAGCAGCTACAAACAGCCAACAAGCAATGGGCAGAGTCATTAGAAGAAGGAAGGCCCGGGACTAGGCATGGTCTTCAAAATTCAAGATTATATCTCATGCATGCCGATCATCATCAGCATACCGAGCATATTCATTGAGAGAAATTCCTCCCCACCATTCTTGGCCGTCAAGAGGCCACCTAAAAATATGCCAATCATCCCCGTTGCCAGTTATGTTAAACACAAAATACTCATCGAGAAATTCTCCCTCCATGCTCTCATGACCCCTCACACATTTATTGTGAATCTTCCCACTCTAGTGAAGGGGTCATCGACAAAAATTGTTTTCACACATTCCACCAACAAATCATTGGTGAATTCAATTACCAAAGGGCATGTGCCCCTTTCCCTAGAGACCATAATACAATCTTTAAGCACGATCCCTCCATTGTTGCTTTGAACTCTACCAGTGGAACTCCCCACTATTTTTTTCAATTACATTCCAAAGGAGTTGTCATTATTGCTTAAAATTTTGACAGAAGTAAACAATCCAATCAATGAAAGCTGTTCAAGGCATGTAAGAAGAGCAAGACCATTTGTTCGATGGGAAAAATATGTGAGGAGGAATATGTGGGTCAGAAAGTCGATTCTCAAGTGGAAGCTTAAACAACGGGCAAGGCTAAAGACCATGAGACCATCTCTATCTCCCTCATCTAAATCATCCACATCCCTTTCATGCTCATCGGCACCTTCCCGTGGGTTCTCCACATTCTCTCCCCACGGGAGGCATTTTTCATCCATCTTTTTTTATAATCCACAATCCTGTACTGGGCATCACACCCCTATTTGTACTCCATATTCTCCGCTTAGTGCCCCTCATGGCACATTGTTATGCCATTCTCCTCTTCGTGCCCCATGTGGCACACCCCATTGTTTTCACCCTCCTTATTGTGCCCCTCGTGGCACATCCCCCTTTAGTGCCCCACGTGGCACATCCCCACTCTGTGCCCCACGCGACACACCCTCCTTTTCGGCCCCTTGCGGCCCATTTTTACCTTTCTCTTTTCCAGACCTTTCGGATTCTTTTCCATTTATTGGGCACCATGTCCCTCTTCTTTTGCTCCCCTCGGAACCATTAGAGTTTCCAAATTTATTCCGTCAATATCTTCTTTCCATATTCAATCAGGGCATCCACCTTTTCTGCCATTGTTTTCGGGGTTTCAGTCCCCATGTATCATTTTAATTTTCATGTAATTCTGTACATTCTCTTGGACCTCTGAGTCTCACCTGAATGCAAGGCATTCGTCCTTCTCTTACCCTCAGAATTCTTATTTTTGAAAGTTATTATATTGCTTATCAGTGTCAAAAATCCATAAAAAGATGAATATTCAATATTGTCATGCTACCACAGCACTCCAGTTATGAGAACTCCATGCCAGAAGTCCAAAGTTCCCTCCCTCTTCATTGAAGTATGCCCTTGGCATGGGAATCTTCACACACTTCACAACACCCTAAGCTGATTGCTTTGGTAGATACTGTCACTATTACGGCCATGCCTGAGCGCACGAACATCTGTTTCTTTTTTCATTCAGCCAAAGTATGGGAAGTAGAGGTAGTATGGGTGAGGCAACTAACCTGAAGCACTCCCTGATGAGAGGATGTCTCAAAAAGGGCAATCAATCAAATGACCAATGAACATCAAATTCAATATAAATGCATGTTAGGAGTGGCAAAGTCCCTACAAGATTAAAAAATAAATCTGGTCGTATACATGCAAAATAAAAATAAAAATTAAAATTAAATCAATCAATATAATAGGGCATGTAAAGAGTGGTAAAGTCCCCGCGGGATTCAAAATGAACCTAGTCATATGTATGTCTCTGCAAATTAATGGTTTGTCAATCAATCCAAAAGCCCCAATACTGAATGAGACTAAATCATCTGACAGGTCGTGCCAAAGAAGGAATTCAAACCCAGCTCTTTAAAACCCATATCAAGTTTATCTTCAAATTTTCTTCCCTTATTCCTATCAGACCAAGTACCTTTTTATGTATGACTTTGATAGTGACATTGTTAACCATGAGCAGTCAGCCACTGGGCACCACTTCAAATGTACGCCTTAGTTTGAGCACACTTTAATGAAAGGGGAGGTAACGAGGACCCCTTCCCAGTCAGTTGTCATAACCTTGTTGCCGCCATAACATGGCAATGTTTCAAAAATATCTCTAAAAAAAAGATTGAATACTTTTCAAAACCAACAAAAAAAAAAGATGAATATTTTTCAAAATCAATAAAAACCGATGAATATTTTCGAACTCCATAAAATTCAAAAAATTTCAAAACTCCATAAAAGTTAAAAAAATTTAAAACTCCATAAAATTCAAAAAAAAAATCAAACTCCATAAAAATCAAATATCTTAAAAAAATTCTAAAAAAAATCTTGATGGTTTTGAACAGGACAAGCACATTGCGCCTCTTTCTAGCTCAGATTAATCCAATATTTCCAATCATTGGTTCCTCCTGTCTTGAACTCCAATCTCCTCATTTGGCCAATACACTTATCCTCATGATTTAAATAAACAATTGAATGAGTTATGCCTGCTATTGAATGCTTTATCCATGCTCCATGCTGTTGAATGCTATTATACCATGATATATGTACTCTTGGCTAATAAATTTTGAGTGCAGGTTTGAGTTGCCTCATATGCTCCACAACCATATGGCTGCAATCATTTGCTACCCCTACCATCACTTATCTGCATCTTCTATATACTATTACCCTCATAGCATATCAAGGACCTTGTGGCTCTGAAGAATCTGGGATTTGAGTTCCCCTTTATAAAAAACAATGATTATTCTAGAAGATCCTTAGCTACAAGGATAGGTCGTTACGCTTCGCTCATGAGGACAATGGACCCAAGGCTGGAAAACCTGGTGTCCTGACTCAACTCAACATCGTAACAATATTATCGTTGATTATTTTCTATCGTTTTACCCTTATTTTTCCCTTTAACCCAACATACATGCACATTTGAAATCACAGTGGAAAATCACTTCTTCCAATGCAACTTGAGAGCCATTCTCACTTCAACTCCAAGTAAACTTGAGATATTCCATTCCGAGTCAAGTACCCAACTCCCTTTGTTGTCGCCTTCGGGCTGATTTCCTTGAACTCCCTTGTTTGGATTTATCCCTCTACACTCGTCTTATCTCCCATAAATCCACCTTGGCAGCGGCATGTCCACAAGCTGGTAAACGCCCCCCAATGGTAAAACCTAAGGCCTCTTTGATAACGAGATAAGGAGACTGATATAAGTAAATTGGGTATAAATTATTCGCATTTAGGAGTTCTTTTGGTTTGAGATGGTTTAAATGAGGGATAGTTATGTAGGGGATAACTTTTAATGTGATGTGATATGATGTGATGTGACATAGTGTGTATAGTTATCACCCTTTTATCCCTAATTTGACACCATTTACTTGTGTATAAATGTACACACACGATTTTGAAGAATACAATAATAATAATTAATGAGTTATCCACATGGATAACTTTTATCCCCCCTCCATGGGAGGGATAAGTTATGACCCCTTTATCCCCCTTTTATCGTGCTTAAGTTTTATCACCCCTATGTATCCTATCTCGGTTACCAAATCACGTATGGGTATAAAACGGTGATAAAAGGGGGATAAACCCCCTTATCACGTTATCAAAGAGCAATGGATTGTGTCCTTAGGTACTTCCCCTACGCTGGAAGTTGATCTCTCCTTCGTGCTCTACGTGGCACATCTCCTTCATGTACTGAGTACTCCCCTCCCTTCCTACATACCCTTTTCTTCCATCCAAACTCTGTGTTTTCTTGGTATTCTCCTTCGGAGATGTCCTTGGGACTTGGTGAAAGACTCTCATCAGGTGGTGTCACCACAATTGAATGTGTGTCTATTTTTTTCACCTTGGCATCTACTTATCAGTTCTCTCCGCTTCGTTTCATTACACTACATTATGCTTCACTTCTATTCATTCCATTACACTCCATTTCACTCCACTTTGTGCCTCTCTGCTTCGCTCCATTGCAAAGCAGACGCCAAGGCGTGGCAGTTGTAGACATGCTAAATTTGACGCCATTGCGAACAAATTTCAAATTATGCCATAATGCCTCAAATAGCTCCCTTTTTGCCTTGTGAGAGTATTTTCCTCCATCATTTAGAGTCTCCCCCAATTTCCCCCCATTTTGTGGTGCTTCCCCCTTTATTTTCCTAGTATGCTGGAGGTTTTGGAAAAAATATTAAATCATGACGGTTACAGTGGTCACATTTCACATCGACTGATGAAGAGAAAACGAAATGCGTCTGGTCAAACTGTCGTAATTATGCATCGACTGGTGACCAACAATTAATTGTGTTGAACCACTCTCTATTTGTTCTTGTATTTTGGTGAAAATAAAATTATGATGTAACTTAAATTGAATATTTTGTTTCATCTGTGTCGCATCAATCTCATAGCAAAATGCTAAGTCTCACATTGATGCAATATGGCGCACTAAAATGATAAAGTCGATGTCTAACTCATATACATCGATTTCTGTTTAAAGTGCCAAAGTAACAAGCGCTACAACGATTTGCTAAGAAATCGATTTCATAAAAATGTTCGCAACGATTTCTTCTGTAAGCGCAACGACTTG
The DNA here is from genome assembly GCA_014218235.1 of Colocasia esculenta. Taxonomy (NCBI): domain Eukaryota; kingdom Viridiplantae; phylum Streptophyta; class Magnoliopsida; order Alismatales; family Araceae; genus Colocasia; species Colocasia esculenta. The sequence continues at coordinate 15,089,073 of CM024761.1, forward strand.
CTAAGAAATCGATGCCATAACGATTTCATAAAAACGTTCGCAATGATTTCTTCTGTAAGCGCAACGACTTGCTAAGAAATCGATGCAATAACGATTTCATAAGTGTTCGCAACGATTTCTTCTGTAAGCGCAACGATTTGCTAAGAAATCGTTGCCATAACGATTTCATAAGTGTTCGCAACGATTTCTTCTGTAAGCGCAACGACTTGCTAAGAAATCGATGCCATAACGATTTCATAAGTGATCACATCGATTTCTTTTTCTTTAGAAGATCATAACGATTTGCTTGCATAACGATTTCATAAATAATCACATCGATTTCTTTATAAATGAGCAACGACTCTTCACATAACGATTTCATAAGTCATGCTCATAACGATTTCTTCATGGATTCTGATCAAACTCAGATTGCCTTTATATTTCAAATATGCTTGGCGCTTAAATGAAAAGTCAAATATCTTCTGACAAAAAGCTGTATGCATAATCTTGTCAGAAAAAGATATGACCTACTAATTTTAGTATGATTAGCAGAAGCACAGTACTATACATCGTTTATCATAAAACACTTTTTTTATGCTAACACTTTCTTCTATGTGTACAGACCTCGAAGACCGTCAGAGTCTGATTGAGACAAATGAAGAGGAGATGAGCAACGGCTAGAAATCCAATGGATCTCTTCAACGGATCCAATCAAATTGCTCATATAAAAGAAGAAGCTTAGCTGAAGAAAAGGAGAGCCCTTTCCTGAACATCTTTGAAGGAGTGTACAACTGTGAGAAGAACCTCAACGACACATACACTCAAAGAAAGAGAGAAAGAGCCTGAGCCCAGCAGAAGCATTCATGCTTTCAAGCATCCAAGCGTTCAAGCATTCAAGCACTATTGCTTTCTTTTCTCTCTTCTGTTTTCTCTCCGAGCTCATTGTATATCTGGGGAGAGTCTGGGACTGTGAGCTTTACACAAGTGTTAATCTTGTAAAGCTTCTCAGTCTGATCTTTCTAAGAAAGATCTGAGTCCAGCTGTAGGACTGTATACAGTGTGTAACCTAGACGGGGGTTTAAGTCTAGCAGAACCGCACTGGGGTTTGTTCTAGGAGGTTTACTTCTGAGCTGTAAAAGTAGTAGGTTTGCTTTTGAGCCTAGAGAAGAAGTGGGCTGCCTTCTTGCCCGGGAAAGAGAAGAAGACCTGGTAGGGTATCCAGGGTGTTGTAGTGTCCTTGAGGGGGACTGTACCTTCGGTTAGTGAAATCCCAAGAGTTGCTTGGGGACTGGACGTAGGACTTCCATGTGGGAAGGGCCGAACCAGGATAAATCTCCTGTGTCCTTTGTGTGATTGTTCTTTTGCTTCCGCACTGCTACTCCTTATCACACTAAACTAACCAAACCTTCAAGTATTAATTTCTGTGTTTAAGTTTCTATTTCAGATTGTAGAAAAACCTATTCACCCCCCCTCTAGGCTACCTTGCTGCCATACCAAAAGGGCCAACAAGTGGTATCAGAGTGAGGTTCTCTGATCTATCAAGAAGATCTAATGATCTTAGAGAAGATCCATTGCAGCTCAAGGATATGCTGAAGGTCAATCAGTCACCAGACCTCCATTCTTTGATGGAGAGGACTACCAATATTGGAAGATGAGAATGGAATGCTTCATTCGAGACACAGACTTTGATCTATGGCAGGTAATCGAGGTAGGTGATTATGTTATTGTTCCTATTCCAGGCACTACTGCCATTACAGCAGCAGATAAAAGTAAATTATCTTTAAACTTTAAAGCTAAGAACTACTTATGTTGTGCTTTATCCAAAAGAGAATTTAGTAGAGTATCTGCATGTAAATCAGCTAAAGAAATATGAGATAAACTGCAGATAACTTATGAAGGAACAGATAAAGTAAAACAAACTAGGATAGATATTCTTGTCTCACAATATGAGCAATTTAAAATGCTTCCAAATGAAAATATCACTCAGATGTATAATAGATTCTCGAGCATAGTAGTTGGTTTAAACTCTCTTGGTAAAAACCTATCTGATGAAGAAAATGTTAGAAAGATACTTAGGTCTTTAACTATCTCATGGACACCTAAAGTAACTGCTATTGAAGAGGCCCATGATCTAACCAAATTATCTATTGATAACTTAATAGGTTCCCTCATGGCACATGAAATAAATATGGAGCGTCTATCTGAAAGCTCATCAAAGAAAAAATGTACTAATGCTCTTAAAGTTGTAGCTACTCCTTCTACTTCTTCTTCTTCCTCAAGTTCAGAAATGCAGATTCTGAAGACAGTGACGTAGATGAAGTTCTGTCCAAGCTTCAGAAAATTTTAAGAAGAAGAAAAATGGATCAAGAAGGATTCAAAGGAAAGAGAGAAAAGAAAAAGAACCAATCTGCTATGAATGCAGAAAACCTGGACATCTAAGACCAGATTGTCCTAAACTAAAGAAGACTGGTCAACCAGAAAAATCCAAAAAGAAGCATAAGAAATTCAAAAGAAAAGCCATGGCGGCTGCTTGGGAAAATGAAGAAGCCACAAGCTCAGAATCGGAGAAAGAGCAGGTAAGTCTAGCCCTCATGGTAGGACTAGATGAGGTACATTATGACCCATCTTTTAGCTCTTGCACTGATTCAGGATCAGAATCTGAAGACTTAGAAGAAGTCTTTAATGAACTATATGAAAAACATAAAATTGTTGTAAAAGAATTAAAGAGTCTGAAAAACAACACTATTTGCTTAGAAAACACCAATTCTGATCTTAAATCCGAACTGGAGCAACTAGAAAAACAATTAAAGGACAATAAAGATAATATTTATCTTTTGAATGAAGATTTAAAAAATAAGGACAATGAAAAATTAGAGTTAGAAGAAAAATTTAAAACTCTAACTGAAGAAAATCTTTATTTAAAAGAATCAGTTAGAAAATTAACTAAAGGGAAAACATCTTTAGCCCTATGTTTAAAAGGATCAAAATCTGGAAATAATAAATAAGGGCTTGGATACATACCCCTGGAAAAAGGAAAACAAGCAATAATTCTAGGAAAATATCCATTACCAAAATTTGTAAAAGAAATCAAGTTGCCTTAGAAAATGGCCCCTGTAAAAGAAAATGTTTTAAAAAATTATGTCCTAAACAGATATCATAAAAACAATAAGAACTGCAAAATAGATTATATTCATTGTTGTTCTCATTGTAATAAATTAGGACACACAGTAAACACCTGCACAACAAGGCACTTAGTTTGGATTCCTAAAGGTTATTTTCATGCATCTAACCATCAAGGACCCAAAAAGATTTGGGTACCTACCTCTGAGTAATGTATTTGCAGGTTAGCCTTGGAGTATCAAAAACCAAGAATGCTCAAGGCAGGAGTGACTGCAGATTCTTCATTCAAATCACATCTGAAGAAAGAGTAGTCACAAAAATGAATTAGTCTTTATTACTAACAATTATTTGTAAGTTTCATTCAGGTGGAGTCTCTCATTCAGGGAGAGCACAGATTAAGGGGGAGTCATTCCTTATCAACTATCCTTGTTGAACCCCTCAATGGTAAGAAATTCTCTCAAAGTGGGAGAGAAATCCCTGGTAAGATCCTTCCTTTTTGGTTAGTGACAAAAAGGGGGAGAGTTTATATGAATTTTCTGAATCCTCTATGCTTTATATATATTCTTGTCAGAAAATTCTCATAAATTTTGTCATCACCAAAAAGGGGGAGATTGTTGAACCACTCTCTATTTGTTCTTGTATTTTGGTGAAAATAAAATTTATGATGTAACTTAAATTGAATATTTTGTTTCATCTGTGTCGCATCAATCTCATAGCAAAATGCTAAGTCTCACATTGATGCAATATGGCGCACTAAAATGATAAAGTCGATGTCTAACTCATATACATCGATTTCTGTTTAAAGTGCCAAAGTAACAAGCGCTACAACGATTTGCTAAGAAATCGATGCCATAACGATTTCATAAAAATGTTCGCAACGATTTCTTCTGTAAGCGCAACGACTTGCTAAGAAATCGATGCCATAACGATTTCATAAAAACGTTCGCAACGATTTCTTCTGTAAGCGCAATGACTTGCTAAGAAATCGATGCCATAACGATTTCATAAGTGTTCGCAACGATTTCTTCTGTAAGCGCAACGATTTGCTATGAAATCGATGCCATAACGAATTCATAAGTGTTCGCAATGATTTCTTCTGTAAGCGCAACGACTTGCTAAGAAATCGATGTCATAACGATTTCATAAGTGATCACAACGATTTCTTTACTGATCACAACGATTTCTTCAGAAGATCATAACGATTTGCTTGCATAATGATTTCATAAATAATCACATCGATTTCTTTATAAATGAGCAACGACTCTTCACATAACGATTTCATAAGTCATGCTCATAACGATTTCTTCATGGATTCTGATCAAACTCAGATTGCCTTTATATTTCAAATATGCTTGGCGCTTAAATGAAAAGTCAAATATCTTCTGACAAAAAGCTGTATGCATAATCTTGTCAGAAAAAGATATGACCTACTAATTTTAGTATGATTAGCAGAAGCACAGTACTATACATCGTTTATCATAAAACACTTTTTTTATGCTAACACTTTCTTCTATGTGTACAGACCTCGAAGACCGTCAGAGTCTGATTAAGACAAATGAAGAGGAGATGAGCAACGACTAGAAATCCAACGGATCTCTTCAACGGATCCATTCAAATTGCTCATATAAAAGAAGAAGCTTAGCTGAAGAAAAGGAGAGCCCTTTCCTGAACATCTTTGAAGGAGTGTACAACTGTGAGAAGAACCTCAACGACACATACACTCAAAGAAAGAGAGAAAGAGCCTGAGCCCAGCAGAAGCATTCAAGCTTTCAAGCATCCAAGCGTTCAAGTATTCAAGCACTATTGCTTTCTTTTCTCTCTTCTGTTTTCTCTCCGAGCTCATTGTATATCTGGGGAGAGTCTGGGACTGTGAGCTTTACACAAGTGTTAATCTGTAAAGCTTCTCAGTCTGATCTTTCTAAGAAAGATCTGAGTCCAGCTGTAGGACTGTATACTATGTGTAACCTACCTGGGAGTTTAAGTCTAGCAGAACCGCACTGGGGTTTGTTCTAGGAGGTTTACTTCTGAACCTGTAAAAGAAGTATGTTTGCTTCTGAGCCTAGAAAAGAAGTGGGCTGCCTTCTTGCCCGGGATAGAGAAGAAGACCTGGTGGGGTATCCAGGGTGTTGTAGTGTCCTTGAGGGGGACTGTACCTTCGGTTAGTGAAATCCCAAAAGTTTGCTTGGGGACTGGATGTAGGACTTCCATGTGGGAAGGGCCGAACCAGGATAAATCTCCTGTGTCCTTTGTGTGATTGTTCTTTTGCTTCCGCACTGCTACTCCTTATCACACTAAACTAACCAAACCTTCAAGTATTAATTTCTGTGTTTAAGTTTCTATTTCAGATTGCAGAAAAACCTATTCACCCCCCCTCTAGGCTACCTTGCTGCCATACCAAAAGGGCCAACAAATTGATCTTAAACGCATCAGGATAAATCGTTGTCATTCACATCGATTGCTAACCAAACATCGATTGGTCCATCGATTGATCTTAAACGTGTCGGGACAAACCACCACAATTCACATCGATTGCTGACAACATCGGTTGCTCCATCGATTGCTGTTGATTTATACTCGTCGGGTCAAACCGTCGCGATTTATATCGATTGTTGATATCCCACATTGCTTGCACCATTGATTGCTGACCACCTTGAACGCGTCGGTTGAATCAGTCGCGATTTTGAACTTTCATATTTCTCAATAATTTTCTTATTTATTTTTGGAAATACTTGTTGCCTTTTCTTGAAATGCGTCTAGAATGTCCGTCGTGGTTCAACTTTCTATATCTAACTTTTGGCAAGTTTCTATAAACAAAATTTGGAAATTCATAAATGTGATTGGTTGACACGTCGCAATTCAACTTTAAATGCGACCACTGTATCCGTTGCGATTTGCATTCGTTGTCCTCCTCAGACTTTCAGCCTCTGCTTCTATATATACACTCCATGTATCATCCTTCCGAGAGGTTAGAAGGTTTGTGGGGAGACCCCAGAGAACCACCACATCTAGTGAGTTTGAGAGAGCAATTCCAAGGCAAATCCCTGCCGCCTCAACAACGCCTCTCGTCTCCATCATCATCAGCGCAACATCCTCTGCATGTTCCAAGTTTTAGAAAATAGCTCACCGTGCCACCAAGGAGGAAGCACCAGAAATCGTCTAGGGGTTTTAAAAGCCACAGAAAGGTGTGTTCTTCTCCATGTTCCTCATGCTTGTTTCAATTATTAAGAGTTTGATGCTACACATTCTTGGCTAATCCTCTTCTTTTCTTTGTGTGCTTTGCAAGGGTAATCAAACAAGAAGAAACCTTATACTACGGCCGACCGTGCTCATAGAAGAAGTGAACCCGCTCTCTCTCACACATCTCCCTTCTAAATAAGGTATTCTGCGATCATCTCTCTCTTGCATTTACTACACTTTTCTCCTTCGACACCCTTGTGTGTTTGACGATCACCTTTCCATCCAGGAGTTGTGCTCCAGCTTTCTTTTTTCCCCTATTTTCCTTTATTATTTTCCTTGTGGACACTTTGTAGTTCGAAGAACAAAAAAGCATAATCTACAATATCCTTTTTTTTTCTTGTATTATTTAGATCTGTGTTTGTCTCTTTCATCAACCATCTTTTATCTAGATCTTTAAAGCTCCATCTTTTACTTCACCATCGATACCCATCTAAACAACTGCCATCGTTGGGTCTTTATGGCCTCTCCTATTCTTGAAGCTCGCCATATCGGTTGGACCCCTAAATCTAAGGGCTGACAAAAAGGATACCAGTTGGAACTCTTCTTCTATACCTTGTGGCATTTGTTATTTTGCAAGCTTTAAAGATATTGTTCTTCATTAAGCACCTTTGTTTCTTTCATTAGTGGCTTTATGGAAGACTTGGTTTGTTGAAGACTCATGCAAATGTATCCTGTTGGGTACACTTCTCCCAAGTTCTCTCCAAACATTTTTCTACTGCTATTACTAGAGAGTAGCCTTGCTAGTAGTGAATAAGAAGCACTCTTGGAGCTACTTCATCCATTGCTTGCTTCTTTTGTCTGATCTTTATGGTAGAGTCTTATCCATTGTGGAAGTTAACCTTGAGAACTTGTGAGAGTATGGGTACATATGTATGGCTCATGTACGATGGATCTTCAAAAATCATTCTTCATGTACTACCTTTGGTTGAATGAAAAGATTTTATAATTGGTGTCAAAAAAAAAGAAAGAGAGAAAGTGTCGACTCTAGTTAGCTTCCCTATCTCTTTGTGGAGGTCCCCAAGGAGTCACTCTGAAACCCTAGCCACCGCTGTTCGGGTGTTCTCCTCGACAGCCTCCACAGAGGGCCTTGTCATCGATAGAGATTCCTCCCTGACAAATCTAGTTGCCGATCCCACGTGGTCCCCCACACCCCTCTCTTAATGTGTACCTCCACCACTTATCCCCATTGTCTTCTTTCTTACTTCCTTCTCTCTACTCTAAAACCTACTCTCCACCGCTAGGCCTCCCTTCCTTTTTCTCCGCCACCCTGCCACCCCATTGTCTCACTATCCCACCACCTATTCACCCCATCCTTTTCATCATCTGCCTCCATCGTTCATCTTGAGCCACACCCCCTCCATCTTGCCCAGTTAGCACACCAAAGGGGGTGAATGAGTTTCTAAAAAAAATGAACCTTAACAAGTATATTCCAATATATAACATTAATCTTAGATAATTGAATGTAGAAAAGACAAACAAATAGTGCAATCACACAGAAAACATCGAGATTTATTCTAGTTCGACACTGAGTTCCTTCTCAACACTACATCCATTCCTCAAATAACAACTTGGGATTACACTATACTAGGGAATAGTCTCCCTAAAGACTTAAAACCACCAGTCTAACTGGTCTTCCTATAACACCCTGAAAATTTTATTTTTTAGGAAAAAAATGAATAATATGATTATTAGACTTGATTAAAATTATGAGATTGAAATAACTAATATCTGGGATTAATTAGTGTTAACAAACATTATCTCAGTGTCGAATACAGAGGTGCGCGCTTCGACAGGGCGACACCGAAAAACTGTAACGAAAATGAAATCGAAGAACACCATAATTTCCAGAAAAATATGGTGATATCAGAAGTGTAAATATCCAGACTAGTTGACGTAAGAATTTCGAGATTAAGCTGACACAACTATTTTCTGGGTAATTTTTCACCCAGTATAAAATAAATTATAAAAATTAAACTAAAATCACCAAAATTTGTAAAACTATTACATTAGCCTATGGTTTAAATTTTAAAACAAATGAACATCATTTGAATGTGTTTACATGAGGATTATTGGGCCAGCTGATTTATGGGCCAATTACGGTGGTGATTTTGTGGGATTAAATCTGCCTATGTGTGAGGAGCTGGGAAGGCCACCTCACATGGGAGGAGTCGCACACGTTAACCCTTTAGGTGTAAGCTTTGGGTTGTGCATGGTACTCGTGTCAATGGTAAAAACCAAGTGGTTTTTACCATGACACATTGGCGGGCAACGTGCTATTGTGCGTGGGGCGCCTGGAAGCTATAAGTTCACCCCACCAGCCGACGTCCAAGTTTTTCCTTCTTCTATCTCTATTGAACTTGGTGTCTCCTTGCTTTGGGGTGTGTTTCTGTTGCCGTTGTTGCACTGCTGTCACCTCCAAGAGAAGCTGCTGCTTCTTCTGCTGCCGTTTCTTTGCTTAGTAGAAGCTACTCCTGCTGAAGTGGAGCTTGCACCCTTGCATGGGTGACTGGCTACTGGAACAGTTGCTTCCATTACTTGACCGGAAGTGTTGAGAGTTGTAGCTGTTGAAGGCAGCAAAGTTGCACCTTGGTTTCATCTCTCTTCCAGCTGTTGTGGACCATCGAGGAGAAAGTATCATTCTCCAAGCTCCAAGATCATGTAGGATTCTCATCCTTTCTTTCTCAATCTAACCCACTTCACTTGCTGTGAAGCCTCCTGTGTAGGTGTTCCAATCCTCAAACTATCGCTTTGACTTTGTAAACACTCTTGGAAGTGTGTGTGTTCATCCTATAGAACTTCTTATTAAGTACCTAATTGTTGTTATAGGAGTGTTATCTCGGTATCACATTGTGCTAAGACTTAAGCTAATCATGTGTAGGATTCATTCCATAAACTCTTCTTATTGTATCTTATTCTTGTCTTCATGGCTTGAAGTTGAGCTTATCATCGTGTTTATACCTTTGTTCAGACCTTTGGGGATAGTTTCATGATAGTTCTTCTTTATCTTTGATAAGTTTGTCAAGTTGAGATCATGTTAAGCTCAAGTATGTCTTGATAAAATGATTGGTAGAGGTAGAGAAGAGGTTCTTAGAAGAATTACTCTTCCAGTAATCTTCTTCCTTGAGCTCTTGTCATCTTTGTGTACCATGCTGAATTTCCTTTTCTCATTTCCTTTTGTTCATGGACTTGATGTTTTGAAGATTAGATTGTATTCAAGTAATGTGGTAGTCATGTTAGGAATGGTTGGAGTAGTTAGTAAAACATTCCATGGTTGTTTTGGACATTTTCTGGAAGTTTACAAAGTACATGTTGACAGCCGTAACCTTACATGTTGACAGGAACCATCTTCCCAGAAACAAAGTTTCTGGAAAAGCAGTAACTGTCGACAGATAGCTTTCATCTGTCGACAGATGGCTCTGTCCTATCGACAGGCAGACCATATCTGTCGATAGATACTATCCAGGCTCCAGAAATCTGTTCTGGAAGCCTGCACCTGTCGACAACCACTTCCTGGCTGTCGACACATGCTATCTTTCCCAGTTTTCCAGCACCATTCCTTGTGCAATCTCCTGTTGTTTCACTATGCTATTGGCCTAGCAAGTTGTGTCCCTCATACTCTTTGATTCTTATTACATTAACTATAAGAGGGATCACACAATTGCCTTCCATATTTACTTTGAGTTACCTTTGAGAATTCCAAGTGCAATTGACCTCCGTGAAGTTATCACCATCTGTGATCAGTGGTGGTAGTCTATAAATTCCTAATTATGTGAGATGTGTTGAGTACTTGTATACCTCAATTGAACCTTTACGTGAGTGTGTTATGATGACATGTTGTGGGTCTTTAGACTCATTTGAGAAATATGTCTGTGCAAATAAGGCTGGTCCAGTCCTGGGCGGAGCACCTAAATTCGTTTGTGGCCGCGCGGGAACAATAAAGGACAAGTGGATGTTTGGCATTACATCATCATGTACTTGATTAGTCATCATATCATCTATTTGTGTATGAACATGTATTCAAATCAGAACCTAAATGTCATCTTGAAATCTTGATTATGTTCCATGAGTCAATACTCCTGTTCTACATGTATTACTTAGTTGACGTGCTTGTTCATTCATTTTTGATATTTAGTACTGACAATAATCAAGTTTCCTACCTTGATGTTGTACATCTTAGTCCTTTCTGATTAGCAGAATTGAATCCTACTGGGCTAGTTAGCTCACCAAATCCTACCTTTTCAGATAATTTACAGTTCAAGAAGGCGGGACTTCGGGATTTGTGTGTGAATGGACCAACCTTGGCGGTATTTTACTTTTGAGATTGTAAATCAAGAATCATGTAACACCTATCGAATGGCAAATAATAATTTTTATTTAGTGAAGCCTCCGAGCAAACTTCTGCTCAATTAGTTCAAATTGTACTCTTGATTTCTCGTTCGTTCATGTTCCAGCATTTATAGTTATATTAAATGTCGTGACATGATACAATGGTATCAGAGCATCGGTTAAGGATCCAAATAGTTTAGAGTTATTGGTCTTCAACATCTTGTAGTGACCTGTGAGGATGGGTAGAAAGCCTGAGGTTAAGCTAGAAAAGTAATGATGGATATAGATTGTGTTGTGTATAAAATGAGTATCTAGAGGTAGGTTCCTTCCTACGATTCTTCTCCACTTTCATAACTTCATGCTTGTAGTCTCTTCGTTCGTATAACCATATCTCCTTTTGGTTTCATGTTCTGTAGGACTCCTTCTCTTGCTAAAGAGTTTCATGTTTAAGTGTTTGGCTATGATTACATTTGTCTTTGATTTTGAAAACATCCTTAGGACTGTTTTCCTATCCATTGTAATCATGTTTTAGCTAATGTTCATGTTAGGTCCAAGCATACTTGTGAATATCTTCCTATTAAATGTAAGGAAATGATGTCTAGAAGAGTTGTATTCTTAATGATCATCCTTTCATAAACTTCATGTCACCCATGTGTAAAATTTGCACTCTTACTATCCTAATTGTTTCCTTCATGTAAGTGGTGTTTGAGGATGAGAATAAGAGATGTTGAACAATCATTTCTGGAGTTTAGACTGTACCTGTCGACAGCCAGAACTTACCTGTCGACAGGATTCCTGCTTCCAGAACTCAGATAAAGCAGTTCCACTAGTAGTTGTCGACAGATAGCCTTCACCTGTTGACAGCCGACCTTGGCCTGTCGACAGGTAGTGTTCAGATTCCAGAAATTGGTTCTAGGAGGACAGTAGCTGTCGACAACCACTTCCTAGCTGTCGACATACACCATTCTTTGATGTTAACTTGAACCATTCCTTCTCCAGTCAGAGGTATCAACAGTAAATGATATGGAATGTAAATAAGATGTAACATCATTTACTTAAGATATTACATGTAAATAAGGAAGTACCCCCCATTTGAATCCAATAAAAATACCAGAAAAATCATATCTCTTATAAATAAAAAGTCAACTCTCCCATCGAAGAAGAAAAATGTGATTTTGGTGATTCCATAAAAATAGTGTCTTTCTAATTTCTCACGAATTGGCCTACCTGAAAGTCTCATAATTCAAGTAAACCTTGTAGAACCCAAGTTCTAGTGAAACCACTAGTTTATATTGACAAATAGAACCACTTCTTTCCCTAATCAAAGTTGACACACTCTTGTATTGTCCAAACAAGTTGACTTTCTCATTTTCTTGGATTCTTAATTATTATACCACTGTGACGAATCATTTAATCATCATCTACATCCATCCCTCACTAAACCAAGTGAGGCTCTTTAATAACTCAAATGTGTGAAACACTCACACAATTGATGACTCAAAATTTTAAGATTGTTTTAAATCTCACAAACCTTATACACAGTGTAGGATTGAATATGTTTACTTCTATTGGAGTAGACAACCAAACAAATTAGTGAAGAAAAGAAGTAGGAAAATATCCACGAAGGAGATTTCTAAAGAAATGCAAGTATATGCAAATATTTTGCACTAGAATTTGGACTTAGTCAGATGACTCCTTGAACTTCCAATTACATCCTCTTTAGGCTTGAACTCATCAAATCCTAAAGTTTTGCTTCAATTAATCAACAGCATGGCGTGTCAACGCACATAAACAATTAGACTTGGAATCAGTAGGAAAAGTATTAGTAGAGTCAACTCCATGTCGTCTAGAGTCGACCTTACTCAGGAATAGCAATCTTGATTAGCTGCCCATCATGTAGAGTTGATCTTGTAACATCTTAGTATCAACCTCACGCATTGGTAAGGTTAACCCTAAGCCGTATTTTCTCTAAACGTTAATTAGAAACTTGATTAGTGTCAACCTGAGCTCCATGTAGTGAAAACCTAAGAAGTAATCAGGGTCAACACACTTAACAGCCCTTTTGACTTTATGAATTTTCTTATGATATAAAAGACTTGTGTTAGGTATTTATTACATTTTGCTTAACATATCAAAACCAGGGACACAATATCAATCATCTGTCACCACTCAAAAATCTTATAAGGAAAAGACGTCATTTAATTATAGAGGTTAATGTATTAAATAACTAGATATATACAGTAACAGTTGTATTAATAGTATGAGTTAGAAAAGCTGAGTTTTAAATTACATGATTGATTAACTAAACTTAAATTTGTTTACTCATCTAGCGTGATGGGAGAAGAAACACATTAGAAAGAGGTTCAATATGCAATGAACAACCTGGCTCAGTCTTTGGAGCAAGTAGTCCTAGCCGGTAATCAAGGGAAAAGGGAACTGCATAAGAACATTAGTAGTACAAACCCCCAAGAAACAGTTAGTATTACAGTATCTATACGGAGGAAGACAGTTCTCCCCAATAATAGAGAAACAACTGGCAAACAAAGGATGAAGAGGAGCAAAAAGAGCAAAAAGATTAAGAAGGCCAACAAGCAAGCGAACGTTAAGGCACAACCTAAAGAAGCTTGTGTGTGTTGTCGCAAACCAGGCCATGTCTGTAGTACCCTAGGATTTTTATTGAATTAAATAATGCAACTGTGTATGTTTTTTGTATTTAGTTGTATGTTGTTCGATGTTGAACTTGGCGTCAACATCTACTAACGTTGACTTCTGTTAGCGGCATGATCGTTTGTCGTTACTATTTGTTAACGACAGCTTATTATGTCATTTATTATTTTCTGGAATATTTTTTTTTGGGCAAGTTAGTGAACGACCGGATCGATGGACGTCTACATCATGGTCGACGGCAACATGGGTTGACGTTAACCTGACTTGCCTGTTTTTATTGTAACCGTTCTGGGCGAGAGATTGTCGGCCATTTCCATGCATTTAAGAGGGGGATTTGATGCATTTCTGATCCAATGGCTAGGATTAGGTTTGGGCTAGGTGTAGGGATCTTTATAAGACCCAGTTTTGGCCTTTGGGGGAGATTTTCGCACTAGTTCGGAAGAGAGAAAAGGCAGGCCGAGAGAAGGGTTCCAGAGCTTTGTTCGGGCAATCTGAAGCATGCTGGACCAAGGAGGATCATCAAGCATTGAGGTTAGAAGCTTCTCCAAGCGGGGGAGCTGAGCTAGAAGCTGGTTTTAAGTGATTGAAGTCGGAGAGGAGGACTGCCTTGTTGCCAAGGCGGGCATCTTCGAATCCCTAATCATCACTCCAGTAGGAGGGTTAGAGGCAAGTGACATGGGGGATCGGTTTAGGATAGTTTAATCTTTAGATTTTTTATTTTTACAGATTTTTAAACCATCGAAATAACATGTGGGAAGGGTTGTAAGTTCCGTTATTTTATGTGCATGTTCTGTGTTTACTCGACGAATGAACTTAACGTCCATATCGACTGCCGTTTAGTCTATCTAAATGACAACATCGACCGCCATAGATTTCTTGTAAACGACATTGTTTTGGACATCTACTATATGTTAACGGCGCTATGTGCCGCCGTCTACTGTTATTACGACAGGATATGTGGCCGTTGACCTTGTGTAAAGGCCACATATCTGGTCGTTAAGTGTATCAGTGCTGTATTTTTCTGCAATTTGATTATATTGCTCAACTATGATGCATGCACGTATGAAGTTTCGGCCAAGTTATATATATGTGATTCAGTGCTGTTATACTATGGACAGGTCATTGCAATGATGTATGGGCTATATGTGATTGTTCCTTTTGGATTTTATTTGAATCAGTAAAAGAGAAATGAAAAGAATGCAAGTATGATTCATGTGGTACTATTGCAGTTAGGAACTGTAATGCTATTAGATAAAATTATAGACCTACTGTATGAAAGTTTTACATGATAACTGCATGATTCTATCACTGTTATACCATGTTAATTATTTAGATTTATGAAGATTAATCATGAAAAATATTTACGGAGCTCAAAAAATCATGATATTTTGCATGTGCGTGGTATGATCTGAGTCAGATTTACTATAAAAAATTCAAGATTTTTAGATCATTGTGCATACTGTTATGATTTTCTAAATGGTAAAATGCATATAGAATTCAATAAACATGACATTGTATATACATGATGGATTTGATAAAAGTAGTACCATGATAGGTTTCTGTTATATAGTAGAGTTTAATTTCAGAACTAAGAAGGCATGCTATGTGATATTTCATTATCATCTTGATAAATTATGCATGAATGTATGAAAGAGCATGATAGATGAATTGTATGAAAATGTAAATTGCATGATTGTATACATGAATGCATCTGAAATGAATTGGCAATAAGACATTGCTATGATAGAGATAACTACAAGGAACTACACCATGGAATGCCCCAATGGTAATGGTTCACCTACATGAAATGACTACATGAATCCGTGGGCAACATGTTGAAATCCTAGAGGTAGACATGTTCTAATGGTTAAGGTGGGAAGGACTTTCCCCGGTATTGTGCAATAACCTAGACTTCATCACTGCTTTGCCTAGGTGATAAGTGAATGACTACATACTACATGATCTCTATTAATAGTATGGGCTATGTCTTGGCAACTACATGAACTAAATGACTACATGTCTACATGAGATAAATGACTACATGTACATGAACTACATGTTACATGCCACCTGAACTACATGTCATTTGTTTTACATGCTAAATGGTTAAATTGACTTCTTGCTACATGATGATTATTACATGTTACATGACATTAGATATATACCATTGAAATGATTACATGCCATGCCATATGAACATATTTTAGATCGATTGCTATAATGTGAGATGTAAGTTATATATTACATGAATTGTTCTATTTCCATGATAAATAACCAATGCTACATGTTGATAGGAAGAACTATATGATATCAAGAATGTGAAAGAAATATATTACCATGATTTAAACTTAATATATATATATTATATCTTGAACTGTCTTTCATGTGACTTGCTGGGTCTTTTAGACTCACACTTGATTAACATTCCAGGAGAGACAGAAGATACCCAGGAGTTAGTGCACTCTGACTCGGAGCATGAGGACGTGGAGGCTTAGTGCTTTGCTTGAGAGTGTTAGAGTTATCATGTATGTGAGGAAAATATGTACCTTTTATTTTATGCATTTGGACATATGGATTGTAATAAATTTGGACTATTGCTATATTTCCTTTATGTTTTAGACTTAGTATTTGAATATGATGTTGATTGAAAAATTTGGTTCCATGTTCCGTTGCATGTTATTGGAATTAAATTGTCATTTATGTATGTCTCAATCTGTACCGTCTATTGTTGGATATGTTCCACTGTAATACCTCTATTGGATCCAATATGAGTTGGAATAACAGTACTGGGTCTAAGAGGGGCATTATAGAGATTGGTATCAGAGAGAGTTCCAGGTTGAGCATGTACATAAATGGAATATCAACATTGTGTTCATATTATTAAGTCTGCATAAAGAGTTAGTCCAAGGTTTATGCAGAATAATACGTTATTATAATAGATGCTTGTTTTGCAGACTATGGATACCCGTGGACATAGAGGAGCAGGCCCGACCCAGGGTGATGAGTCAACGGGAGGTTCGCAGGCTCCAGCTCAGCAGACGCAGGACCAGACAGGCGAACCTTTGCCACCCCCACCACCACCTGTGGATTATGGAGCATTAATGCAAGGACTGGTGCACGCGATGCAGACTCAGGCACAGACAACTGCTGCTTTGCAAGCGCAAGTGCAAGCTCAGGTTAGTAGATAGGAAATGTTATCCAAGGTGTTGAATGGAAGAATTCATCTAAGAACTTGACTTGGATATAGGCACAGGCACCTGCTCACGAAGTAGGCATTGGAGGTGTGTCGATGATGGAGTGGTTCAGGAGGATGACCCCACCTTTCTTTAAGGGGGAGAGTGATCCTATCATGGTAGAGGGTTGGCTTCGGGAGACAGAGAAGATCTTTCATGCTATCTGATGCACGAAGAGGAGAGAGTGACCTTAGCCACATATATGCTGCATGTAGAGAATAGTATTTAGAAGGGTTATGTATGTTGTTTATGGTGCACCCTAGATGTATCTCCCCTTCTTTGCAGGAGCATGCCGATGTGTGGTGGTCGTCAGTACTACGCAACAGTTCGGAGATGGAGCTATGGAGGTTGCTTGGGCTGAGTTTGGTGACTGTTCAGGGCGAAGTACATTCCGAAGCATGTGTAGGATCGCATGGAGCAGAAGTTTCTGACATTGACCCAAGGGTCAGTGAGTGTGCTTGAGTATGAGGCTAGATTTATGGAGCTATCCATGTCACGCCCCGATATTTAGCAGCGGAATAAATATCGGGGGACGTGAACGATACAAACAGACGTATCACAGTTGAATAGCGCAGAGTCACGATTGAACAAAAGAACACATTTGAGACTATAAGATGGTCATCCAAAAATATACTTTATTCCATTTCAGTCAACTAATTACAACCTTACATGGAGAAAATCAACTGAAAAGAGTTCCTTATTCAATAAAACTTCTAGAAAAGTTCACTATTACATAGACTACTTGATTGTCTATTTCTAAACTGTCATCTACTCATATGGCGGGTGCTCATCACTCTTGCCCTGCCCCATCGGACTCCACTAGTTCTTCATCACTTCTGAAAAAGGGCAGGATGATAGGGTGAGTGAACTAGCTCAGTAGGATTTACATCTCAATATTGTGCGGGCACTAGTATACATGATTAACATTTTAAAAGGCAAGATATGAACATGATGACAATGCATGCAATACTAACAGATCGAATACAGAGTAGAACGGATATCATTTCAGATCAAATGTCGAGTTGCATATATACAGTGGACAAATATTTCAAGAATAGAATCGTATCAAAAGAGATTGGCCATATTCGACAGATATCATGCGTTCACATGATCAGACGTATCATATCAAATCATATCATATCAGATCACATCAGACTTATCATATCAAACAAAGGCACATTCACACTAATCTTGCTTGTTGTTTGTGCTATGCCAAGCACCACCAGAAGTCCATACTCCCGCGGTTAATAAGTACGTTGGGGCGCTCCTCCCCCACCGGACCAGGCCCCTATTGCACAGGCATTGGATCAAATTTGGACCGGAGTCCACGTTGTGCCGAACAAACAGATTCATATTATGGCCACAGAGTTTCAATAACAAGCTCGTAGTAAAAGGAACATGATCATTCATAGAGTCAAGGTATGACAAATAGCTCAAGAGAACAAGGCAGGATAACGACGTATCTTATGTTTCATAATTCATTAATGTCTTGACATGAGGATGTTTCTAAAGACAGATCATATGCAGAACATGTGCTCTCAATTTCCCCAAGGAGGGTGTGCCTATTCGTGCAAAAGTGTAAGTGATGAGTCACGGATCTTTCCCTACAGGTATGCAATTGACAAATAATTAATTGAACACCGGAAAGCATGTAACTATTGAAACTCATATGCAAATCATGACATTAACACCACTAACAAGTCCATACCAACATGTATTCATCCCCACATTCATATCATATTCTTATCTTATCAATTGACAATAAGCAAGATCACAAGATAACCCAATGGACATAAGATCAATCACAATTACACATTAGAATCGTATTCATATCATTACTATTTTTCAATGGGTTGGTTTATTTTAGGTCCATGCATACTATATAACATCATGCACATGCTAGTAGACATCATGGAATGATCAGACCCAAAATATGCAATTTTTTTGTAAGGTAGTGTCGACACACCCCTTACTGGTGTCGACACAATGCTTCAAACACAAGACAAAATAATGCAAACTGGTCAAGTAGTGTCGACACTAGATCAAGTAGTGTCGACACTAGAGACAGCTTCCAGAACACATTTTGGCAATATGGGATAGTGTGTCGACACTAGATCAGGTAGTGTCGACACTAGATCAGGTAGTGTCGACACTAGATCAGCTCCTAGAAACTTTCTGGGTCAAACTGGGACAGTGTGTCGACACTAGATCAGGTAGTGTCGACACTAGAGACCTTCCCAGAACACTTTTTGGACTGTTTTGGGACAATGTGTCGACACTAGATCAGGTAGTGTCGACACTAGTGGCCCTCCTAGAAAAAAACATATGTCAAGTGTAACCAGAAAACACGTCTCATGCAGCGATTCACCTTCCCCTCTTATAACTCTCTAAAGAACGATATTTAGACAAAATGTTCAACATGAAAGATAATCATGACTACAATTATCAGAACTTTGATGTTGGGGGTTGGATCAAATGCGGTCTCAAATCCCGAGAAAACATTTGAAGAACATAAAGCTAAGTGCAGCCCGAAATCGCAGTATCATGTAGAGACTCTCTTACCATGCTTATAACTCTATAATGAAAGACTTTTGGACAAAACGTCCAACATAAAAGATAATCATGACTTCAAGTATAAGAACTTTCATGAAGTAAGTTTGGGCTTATTCGGTACAGAATCACTTGCAAATAAGAAGAACAGAAAAAGCCCTAACTGTGCGCGACTTAGGGAAAACTACGAATACGCAATGTATACTCCATGAAATTGAGTCAAACCAAGTGCAAATGATCCTAGACTCGAAAAACTACATGATGGTGTTGGTTTTCTTAATCTTGGCCCGAGAACACCTACCTTCGAATGCTATAAAACTCTCTACGATTTCTGGGTGATGCAGAGCGAGTTGAGGAAGACCACGATTTTCCCCAGCTGTTCTCCACTTCCCCAGCGCTCCAAACTTGCTACTCTCGACCCAACTTGTTGCTAAACCATCCCCAAGAGTTTAAGGACGAGTTATTATAGATTTAGGGGTAGTTATGAGTCCTAACGGGACTAGGAAAGGAGGCTGCGAATTTGCTTCCTTCTTCCAAAATGGGATTCTCACCCAAAGGAGGTAGCAACGGTTTAGGAAACCACCAATTGGGGTTGGGTTCGGTTTTCTCTTACCTTGCATGACTAATTACCTTAATTTTAACCCAACTTGCCCTCTCTAATTATGGCATAATTACATACACGAATTTCTGGGTAATTTCCTGTCCCAATTTATTTTATATCATTGGGCCAAATGTGCTCCATTGGCCCAATCTTGTTAATGGGTCATTAAACATGGTGTTGGAAGTCTCCAATATGTTTATTTAATTTATTCTCCTTTTTTCCAAAATTTTAAATCACTAAATTTCGGGGTGTTACATCCTCCCCCACTTAAGAAATTTGGTCCCCAAATTTAACATAATGGTGTAGTTCGTACCTGAGAATAGTTCTGGGTGGTTTTTCTTCATTCTTTCCTCTGTTTCCCAGGTAGCGTTAGTAACTCCGTCTCGACTCCATTGGACCTTCACCATAGGTATGGTACGATTCCTGAGTCGTGAATCTTCCGATCCAACAGTTTGATCGGCTTCTCTTCATAAGTCAGGTCCTCCTGAATCTCCAAGTCCTCATGGTTGATTACATGGTCGGCATTGAATAAGTACTTCCTAGCATGGATATGTGGAACACATTATGCACGTTCGCAGCTGTGGAGGTAGTGCAAGTCTATACGCCACCTGACCAATCCTTTCCAGAATTTCAAATGGCCCTATGAATCTGGGACTCAACTTTCCTTTGATCCCAAATCTTTGTATTCCCCTTGAAGGTGAGACCTTCAAGAAAACATGTTCGCCAACCTGAAATTCTAGTTCTCTCCTTCTCTGTCTGCATAACTCTTCTGCCTAGATTGTGCTATCTTTAGACGTTCCCGGACAATTTGAACCTTTCTGACAGGCCTCAATTAAGTCGGGTCCAACCCATTGGTTCTCCCCAACCTCTTCCCAGCAAAGGGGTGATCTGCAACTCCTGCCATATAAGGCTTCAAACGGAGCCATCTTGATACTTGCCTGATAGCTGTTGTTATATGCAAACTCCATCAGGTACAACTGATCATCCCATCGACCTCTAAAATCTAGCACCAGAGCACGAAGCATATCTTCCACAATTTGATTGGTCCTTTCGGTTTGTCCATCGGTCTGAGGATGGAAAGCAGTACTAAAGTTCAGCTTAGTACCCATTGCTGCTTGTAAACCCTTCCAGAAGTGTGAAGTAAATCTAGGGTCCCGATCGATATTATGTTAGATGGAACCCCATGCAATCTGACTACTTCCTTAACATATAGTGCAGCCAATACATCCACAGACCATGTACTCTTAATCGGCAAGAAATGAGCCGACTTAGTCAAACGATCAACTACTACCCAAATGCATCCATACCACCTCTAGTCTTGGGCAATCCCATGATAAAGTCCATACCGATACTATCCCACTTCCATCCGGGATTTCTAGTGGTAGCAGTCCACCAGCTGTACGGAAATGCTCGGCCTTGACTTTCATGCATGTCAAACAGTATGATACATGATCGGCCACATCCCTCTTCATGTTTGGCCACCAGTACGACCTTTTAAGTCTTGGTACATCTTTGTGATCCAGGGTGGATCGTGTACTTGGATTGATGCGCTTCACAATAACCTCTTCTTGAGCTCTCCATGATCAGGGACACATGTTCTACCTCGGAATAGTAATCTTCCCTCAGCTGATAGAGTAAAGTCAGGTCTTTGTTCTAGCTTCTCCCTGATCTCAACTAAGAATGGATCTCTCCCTGTTTCTCCTTGATTTCGGTCAGTAGATCGGATCGTATCTGGAGATTGGAAATCATTACCGTTTTTCCTCTTTCCCATGTCTAGTTCAAGCTTGCAAATTGCTCCAGTAACTTCCATTCTCCCAACATCATACTAGCTAGCATAGCTCCTGGTGTCTACTTAGAGCGTCTGCCACTACATTGGCTTTCCCAGGGTGATATTGAATGGAAAAGTCAAAGTCTTAAGGTATTCTAACCACCTTCTTTGTCTCATGTTAAGTTCCTTCTGAGAATAAATATTTCAAACTCTTGTGGTCAGAAAAGACTTTAAATTGCTCACCATAGATATAATGCCTCCAAATCTTCAAGGCGAATACTACAGCTGCCAACTCCAGGTCATGAACGGGTAGTTCACTTCGTGGATCTTCAACTGTCTTGAGGCATATGCTATTACCTTCCCTTGTTGCATTAAGACGCATCCCAGACCTGTTCCAGAAGCATCTGAATAAATTTCAAACTCCCTCTTCAGTGGGTAAGGCGAGGACAGGAGCAGTAGTCAGACACTTCTTCAAGTTGTTAAAGCTTTCTTCACATTCATCGGTCCACACAAACAGGTTCCTTCCGGGTCAGCTTGGTTAATGGCACTGCAATCTTTGAGAAATCCTTTATAAACCTTCGATAATATCTGCCAATCCTAGAAAGCTCCTGATCTCTGTGACGCTTGTCGGTTTTTCCCATTTGCACAGCCTCAACCTTTGATGGATCAACACGATACACATCCTTGGTTACCACATGTCCTAAAAAGGATACCTCCTCAAGCCAAAATTACATTTACTTAGCTTGGCATATAATTTATCTCCCTTAAAATCTGTAATGAGATCCTCAAATGCTCATCATGCTCTTCCTTTGTCTTGGAATAGATCAATATATCATCGATGAATACCACCACAAATTTATCAAGATATGGGCGATAAATGCTATTCATCAACTGCATGAAAACTGCAGGGGCATTTGTTAGTCCGAAAGGCATAACAATAAATCATAATGCACATACCTGCTTCGGAAGGCTGTCTTGTGAATGTCTTCTCCTTTGATCCTCAATTGATGATAACCGGATCTGAGATCTATTTTAGAGAAGTATCTAGCTCCAGATAATTGGTCAACAACTCATCAATCCTTGGCAGAGGGTATTTGTTCTTGATAGTTAACTGGTTTAGTTGTCTGTAATCTATACATAGCCTCATCGACCCATCTTTCTTCTTGACGAAGAGGACAGGTGCACCCCATGGCGATGTGCTTGGTCGGATGAAACCCTTCTCTAACAGTTCCATCAGTTGCTCTTTTAATTCCTTCAGTTCTGCGGGGGACATTCTATATGGTGCCCTAGATACTAGTGCTGCTCCAGGGACCAACTCGATGGTAAAATCGACCTCCGCTCAGGAGGAATTCCTGGCAAGTCTTCGGGAAAAACATCAGCGTATTCGCTGACAACATGGATGTCCTCCACTTTGACTTCCTTCTTTGTGATGACCAACAGCAGCAAGAAAGGCCACACAACCTTTCCTCATCATCCTTTTGGCTTGTAGTGCCGAGATAAGTGATAATCTCCTGCGGTTTCTATCCCCTGTGAACACTAGTTTTGGGTAATGGCTAAAGGTTACCCGACTTCTCCTGCAGTTGATACTAGCTCCATGTTCAGACAACCAGTCTGCTCCCAGTATCACATCATACCCCTCCATATCCATACATATTAATTTGCTGGTAGGTTTTGGGTTTCAATCAACACTTCACTGGATGGCATATGGTTTGTAAGATTGGTACCAGGACCAATCGGGGTTGACACAACTATTCGGATTTCATTGGGACGGGTTTCACAGGTAGGGTATCAACAAATGTTGAGATATAAAGGAATGCGTAGCTCCCGTATCAAAGAGAACATATGCCGGTTGGGAAAGAATAGTAAGTGTACCTTCCACGATACCTCTTTCAGCAGCTTCCGGTTCCTGAATAGCTTGCAAGCGGCCTTGCCTCTTTGTCCATTCGGATGCCTATCCTGCGGGGCTTGTCCTTTCAGCATTGGGCAGTCCGAGATCCTGTGGTCACGACTACCACAGCGCAAGCATCTCCCTTGTGCTTTCCAGCATTGTTCAGACCGGTGACTAGCTTTGTCACAGTGTTTGCAACTTTCTCCCGTTGTCACCACTATCTGCTTACCTAACTCCTTTGGCTTTTTATCAGCTGGTTCATTTACTCCGCCACTGGGCCTTTTCTTCCCAATGGTCGGCTGATACCTTCTGTAGAAGACACTTGCTCCCTTTTTACGGATTTTCCCTTAATTCTTTCAGCAGTCTCCATGGCATCTTCCAATAACTGAGCCTTCTTTACCATGTTAGCATAGGTTTGAATGTCCATTGGCGCCAATTGAGTGATGAACTGGGGCCTCAAGCCATTCAGAAAGCATTTTGCCTTCATCCTTTCTGTCCCAATTAAGTGAACAACATATCAGGACAGACGAGAGAATTGGGCCTCATACTCGGCCACATTGAGTCCTCTCTGCTTCAAAGCCGCAAATTTGGCTGCTTTCTGCTCCTGGACCCTCTCAGAGAAGTACTTGGTGTTGAAGTGCTCAATGAATTGAGCCCATGTTAGTTGCTGACCATTCAATGTTGCTTCTACCGACTCCCACCATGCCCTGGCATCCTTTTCCAATTGGAAAGTCGCCAGTAGTATTTTGTTCTGGTCCGTGCATTGCATGACCCTGAATATCCTTTCAATTTCCTTGACCCAGTGTTCAGCAACATCTGGGTCAGTACTCCCTCCAAACCTAGGCGGATCCATATTCCAAAAATTCTGATGGAGTTCATCGGCTCCGCGGTTACCTCCACCCTGGGTGGCTTGCAGGATAGCCTGAGTCAAGTTCTGTATTGTTTGTTGCATGTCCGTAGCCTGGGCACGTTCAGCGGCCATTGAGGTAATAAGTACCTTCAAGATATTAATATAAGTCAGTCATCTAAATATATCACATGTGACTCCTATTACCATGGTTCTGCCCAAGCTCACATTAGGTACGACAGAGTTTGACTCGTGTGATTTAGTTTCATCCGATGTTGATATTTTCTTGGACCCTAAAGTTTAGGGCTCTGATACCAACTGTCACGCCTCGATATTTAGCAGCGGAATAAATACCGGGGGACGTGAACGATACAAATAGACGTATCACAGTTGAATAGCGCAGAGTCACGATTGAACAAAAGAACACATTTGAGACTATAAGATGGTCATCCAAAAATATACTTTATTCCATTTCAGTCAACTATTACAACCTTACATGGAGAGAATCAACTGAAAAGAGTTCCTTATTCAATAAAACTTCTAGAAAGTTCACTATTACATAGACTACTTATTGTCTATTTCTAAACTGTCATCTACTCATATGGCGGGTGCTCATCACTCTTGCCCTGCCCCATCGGACTTCACGGTTCTTCATCACTTCTGAAAAGGGTAGGATGACGGGTGAGTGAACTAGCTCAGTAGGATTTACATCTCAATATTGTGCGGGCACTAGTATACATGATTAACATTTTAAAAGGCAAGATATGAACATGATGACAATGCATGCATACTAAACAGATCGAATAGCAAAGTAGAACGGATATCATTCAGATCAAATGTCGAGTTGCATATATACAGTGGATAGATATTTCAAGAATAGAATCGTATCAAAAGAGATTGGCCATATTCCGACAGATATCATGCGTTCACATGATCAGACGTATCATATCAAATCATATCATATCAGATCACATCAGACTTATCATTCAAACAAAGGCACATTCACACTAATCTTGCTTATTTGTTTGTGCTATGCCAAGCACCAGAAGTCCATACTCCCGCGGTTAATAAGTACGTTGGGGCGCTCCTCCCCAGGACCGGACCAGGCCCCTATTGCACATGCATTGGATCAAATTTGGACCGGAGTCCCACATTGTGCCGAACAAACAGATTCATATTATGGCCACAGAGTTTCAATAACAAGCTCGTAGTAAAAGGAACATGATCATTCATAGAGTCAAGGTATGACAAATAGCTCAAGAGAACAAGGCAGGATAACGACGTATCTTATGTTTCATAATTCATTAATGTCTTGACATGAGGATGTTTCTAAAGACAGATCATATGCAGAACATGTGCTCTCAATTTCCCCAAGGAGGGTGTGCCTATTCGTGCAAAAGTGTAAGTGATGAGTCACGGATCTTTCCCATAGGTATGCAATTGACAAATAATTAATTGAACACCGGAAAGCATGTAACTATTGAAACTCATATGCAAATCATGACATTAACCCACTAACAAGTCCATACCAACATGTATTCATCCCCACATTCATATCATTCTTATCTTATCAATTGACAATAAGCAAGATCACAAGATAACCCAATGGACATAAGATCAATCACAATTACACATTAGAATCATATTCATATCATTACTATTTTTCAATGGGTTGATTTATTTTAGATCCATGCATACTATATAACATCATGCACATGCTAGTAGACATCATGAAATGATCAGACCCAAAATATGCAATTTCTTTTTGCAAGGGTAGTGTCGACACACCCCTTACTTGTGTCGACACAATGCTTCAAACACAAGACAAAATAATGCAAAATTGGTCAAGTAGTGTCGACACTAGATCAAGTAGTGTCGACACTAGAGACAGCTTCCAGAAAACCTTTGGCCAATATGGGACAGCTTGTCGACACTATATCAGGTAGTGTCGACACTAGATCAGCTCCCAGAAACTTTTTGGGTCAAACTGGGACAGTGTGTCGACACTAGATCAGGTAGTGTCGACACTAGAGACCTTCCCAGAACACTTTTTGGGCTGTTTTGGGACAGTGTGTCGACACTAGATCAAGTAGTGTCGACACTAGTGGTCCTCCCAGAAAAAAACATATGTCAAGTGTAACCAGAAAACACGCTCATACAGCGATTCACTTCCCTCTTATAACTCTCTAACAAACGATATGTAGACAAAACATTCAACATGAAAGATGACATGACTACAATTAGAAGAACTTTTATGTTGTGGTTTGATCAAATTAATCTTGAATCCCGAGAAAACATGTGAAGAACATAAAGTTAAGTGCAGCCCGAAATCGCAGTATCATGTAGAGACTCTCTTACCATGCTTATAAATCTCTAACAAAAGACTTTTGGAGAAAACATCCAACATAAAAGATGATCAACACTTCAAGTAGAAGAACTTTCATGAAGGAAGTTTGGGCTAATTCATTATAGAATCATGTGCAAATTAAGAAGAACAAAAAAAGCCCTAACTGTGCGCGACTTAGGGAAAACTACGAATACGCAATGTATACTCCATGAAATTGAGTCAAACCAAGTGCAAATGATCTTAGACTCGAAAATCTACATGATGGTGTTGGTTTTATTTAATCTTGGCCCGAGAACACCTACCTCCGAATGCTATGAACTCTCTACAGATTTTTGGGTTGATGCAGAGCGAAGTTGAGGAAGACCACGATTTTCCCCAACTGTTCTCCACTTCCCCAGCGCTCCAAACTTGAAAGGAGGCTGCGAATTCTGCTTCCTTCTTTCCAAAATCTGGGATTGTCACCCAAAGGAGGTAGCAACGGTTTAGGAAACCACCAATTGGGGTTGGGTTCGGTTTTGGCTTACCTTGCATGACTAATTCCCTTAATTTTAACCCCAACTTGCCCTCTCTAATTATGGCATAATTACATACACAAATTTCTGGGTGTAGACGCGCGATTTGGCCCATCTCCCGCAAGGCTCTTTTGGCCCATTAAGCCTCGTTTGACCATTTGTTGACCAGCATCGGATACCATGTAGACGACAGCATCGATTGCCGCCGACTACTGGTTGGCGGCAATCCCCCTGGACGTTGACCCAAGTTAGCGTCCACAGCCATGGACGCCTGCATGCGGTTGGCGGCTTGATCCCTGGACGTCAACAGGGTTTACCTGGTCTGCGCAACTACCCGAGATTCCAGCCCACTTGCACCATTCTCTCAGCCATGCAACGCATGTAGCCGTTCCCAACGGGCATATGGGCCACTTAGGCACCCCCTTGACCCAGTAAAAATCCTACATGGCCTCTACCCATTGTTGGAGCATTTAGCCAAGGATAGCCAAGTGTGCAAGTGTGTTTCTTGACACTTGAGCATCCAAGGCTCTCAACCCCGAGCTCCACTGTCATATAATAGCCCTTTGAGCCCTCTGAGCAGAGGGGAGAGGCTGGACGTCCTTATGCTGCCACTTTGAGAGAGGAGAGAAACTTGCACCTCACCTTCTATCATTCATCATCTCCTTTCTCTCTTCACTTGGGACGTTCAGGAGGCTTAATTTGGAGCTGGAGGAGCCCTTGCAAGGAGCCACAACACCAACAACGAGGATCTACATCTCCTTCCCTCTCTCTTCTTTACTTACTTTTTAGCTAGTTTGCATGTTGCACACACCTTCCCACTCACCCTAGGCACGTAGGTAACCTTCCTACACACCTAGAAAGGGGTTTCCCAACAAAAACGGAGGGAAGAAGGGTGGTCATAGCATTTGGCCACCCTCTTCTCAAGTCCGCAATTGGTACGGGACTTTCCTTTTGGGTCTTTCATACTTCGTTTTGAGCACTTACCACACTCCCTAGAATCTAATAGAGTCTTTGTTTTGGCAGGAACGACCCGCAGAAGACTACGAAGCTCTTCTCCTTTGGCCGGCCGAAGGAGAAGAAGTTGAAGTCCCACCATCACCCGCAACGCGAGGCCACTACACCGACGTGATCACAGCAACCCCTTGGGCACAGGTAAGGCCCGGGCGATCACCAAATCTCCTTCGTTTCGCTTGTTTGCTTCGTTTTCCCTCTAGTCAACTTAGTCAACCAGAGGGTCAACGTGGTCAACCGGCGACCACTTCATCGCCAACGAGAGTCCGGCGGCGTCCGCGAGCGTCCGAGAGATCCGGCGACGGAGCGGAAACGAACCATCTACAGCTCTCCTCTGTTTCTAGCCTGACTCTTTCGTTTGGTTCACTAGAATTCCTATCCTCGGAGATGGCCCTTCGATCAAATCTCCGCGTCCTGTGTTTACCGAGACACCAATCTTTCAGTCCGCTCTGCTCCCTTGCAAGACCAGATGTCTCGGAGGGGCATTTGTAGACGCGAGATTTGGCCCATCTCTGCGTGGTTCATGGCCCAATAAGGCTTGTTTGACCGTTTATTGACTTCCCTCGGATCCCATGTAAATGGCAACATCGATTGCCGCTGACACCTTGTTAACGGCACACTCCCCGGACGTCTACTCCAGTGGACGTGTTTTTTTTTTGGATCATCCTCGCAAGGCTCATTTCTTAGCCCATTATTCAATAGGTGCAATGTTATCTCCATTAAGGTCTCCAGGGTAGCTCGTACCTTGTCGGCGGGCCCGATTGTCATCGCTCCATTTATGATAACAAGAGGTTGGTCACTGGACATGTCTGAGCTGCAGAATTCACTGTCGTCGAGATCTTTTGGTGACACAGTCATATATCACCTACACTTTTCTCTGGCGGTAGCCTCTTCCGTCGTTAGCTCTTGCTTAGCCCACGGTGCTTGTGTGCTTGCCATTTCCACCACTTTCTAACAATCATTTGTATGTACCCAGAGCCACACTCCAGTTAAATTCACCTAAACCCAAGCCCAAATAAATAAATCAAATTAATTAATAAATGAAACAATTAAAATCCACGTAAACCACATAGTAGAACCCATCCTTAACAAATAAAAATAACAAACCAAGTAAATGAAAATACATTAAAACTATAAAAGAATTTAAAAACCCACAACAACCAACCCATTAAAAAAGGCCAGCGTGCCATCTCATTAACCAACTTATATCATACCTACATAAAATGGATCAACCCAACCCCACTAAACAAATTAACTGATCCATGTAAAACATATAAAATAAATAAATCCATAATAAAAGGAAACAACCAAATCCAACCCCATTTAAAATCTAAACAATTTAAACCCAACTTAAAATCCAAATAAACAGAACTCACATAATCCATAAAAATCACATAAAATAAAATCCATTACCACCACTTAAACAAACATTAACAATTAAGCCATAAAAATGTTAATTAATTAAAGAGTACAGCCAAAAAAAACAACAATTAAAATATAGTTCACACATAAAACTCAATAAATAAATTAACCATACACATCAACTAAACCCCCACTTAAAATCTTAAAAGATGAAATATATTAAAATCATACAACCCCAACCAAACCCACCTTAATAACTCAAATAATAATAAAAAACATACCCTTGTAAAATCCGTTCACTTACTTAAAAAAAAAAAACAAAACAAACCACACCCAAAAACTAACTTGCATAACCCACCACACTTGTACCATTTAAAATCCATAAACAACCCAACCCATTAAAAGAAAGAAGAAAAAAATAAATAAATAGCCAACAACACCCAGCCATACCATGTAACGTATGTAAACCGAACCCATTTAATTAATCCACTTAATTAAACTCCTACCATACCCACAATTAAAACCCACATGGCTTCCCATGCAAACACCTTCTTCCACCCACGTTTTCACCATACTCGCTCAACTCCCACACAAGCACATGGCACACCTCCACGCAGAAGCCATTTCCGCCACCTATCCCATGCAAGCAGCCTCCATCTCCCACGTCCTCACCACACCATGCACACCAACTCTTGCACACACGGTAACCATCCCCCAAAAATATCTGTGAGACCGGGTCCACCTCCCATGCACAAACCCCTCGTCATTATCTCCTCCCTCATCTCACGCACTCACGCCCAGCAGTGCCTGGCGTCCAGGTCGCCGTGAGACCCGCGGAACCCTCTCCCACGTTAAACTGCCCACGTCCCCGTTTCTTTAGGATGGAGGCATGCGTCCAGGTGATAAGGACCCCGCCTCCATTCCATCAGGGGGAGGGGAGGGAGATTTCCATCGCGGGGGTCGGATCGAGCAGCCCACGGAGAACCACCTTGCGTACCACCCAGTTGGCGGGTCTTGGGCAGCTACCCAGCAGCCTGACAGACCGGACTGTTCTCTCTCTCTCCTCGAGGACGCTCACACCCAGCCGGGTTCACTGGGGTCGCAAGAGGCCAGTGCTCCATCTTTTGCATGCTCTTCATCGCGCGGCCTCTTCACTGTAGCACGTCCAAACTCTTCCAGCTGTGACGGCAATTCCTGCACATGACTCCAACGCGTCCATCAGCACACCCCTGCTCTAGCTCCGCCGTCGTCGCTGCACTTCACAAAACACCACTCGGCGGATACCCGGGCCGACGACAAGCCATCCTCGCTCACGACATATTGACGGCGGACTCTCCATCATTGCGCCTATTGGACAGGGATTCTCATTCTCCTCCTTTCCATTAATTTAAATTTTTTTGTGGTACACATGCATTTTCCTTATACTGGTGCACACACTCACGTATAAGCATTTCTTCCCATACCCAATTTAGAGGGGTTTTCTATAAACAAAGGAGGGAGGGAAGACGGTCATAACATTTGGCCGTCTTCCTTCTCAGGCCTCCAACCGGTAAGACGCCTCCGATGTGTGTATTTTTAATATATGTGAACGCATGCCACTATAATTTTCAGTCTAATGGATCTTTTGTGTTTATTTCTTTTGCAGGAAAATTGAAGCTACACCGTGGAGCCCTCACCCTTTTGGCCGGCCGAAGGGGGAGGAGTGAAGAATCCATCATCTCCACATCGAGGCGTTACCCGATCACATCTCCTCTGGGCGGAGGTAAAAAGTCTCTAGCGATCACTCATCATTTCTCCATTCACATATTTTCGCCAAGATGAATGTGGACGTCGTCACCGAAAAATAACGTCTACAATTTTTTCTGACGATCACGGTGGGACCCACACTGCTTGCCATGGTGGTATTTCTTCTTAACTTCCTGCCATTTTAGTTGTATTTTCTGCAAGTCACACCTTCTTTTTTGATTTCCACGATGATCATTCAAGAAGAGCAATTCTAGATTATTTTAATCCCCACATTGCATGCACCAGGACCATTTAAGCACTAATATCTTTAATGTCCATGTTGCATGCCGCCCAACTTGGCTTCAACCTTCTCACACTGTGAGGGGTTATTTTATGGCTAAATGGCATGACGTGTGGGTGGGTTGCTTTTGCATGTGGTCAGGATTATTCTAACACCAATATTGCATGCCATCGTGGTGATCTTTATGTTGATTTTGCATGTTATTTTTCATGCAAATCTTGGCTGTCTATCTCTTAAAGTCATGCATCGGTTGATGTTTTGATATCCTGTCACCAATGCTTTCTACATAAAATGGCATGCTAATGTCATGTCTCCTAGTGTGTTTACTTTTGTTATTTTGTAGTTTTTTTTTTTTTTTTAGCCGTTGTCTGCTGCTGGTGTTGTGCTTCTCATCTTGCTTAGGTATGTGATTATCTTGTCTCCCTGCTGTATATATTTTTTATTTCTGCTATTTAGTGTGTTCAGTTATATTTTATTCCACTTTTCCCTCTCTTATTATTTCCCTCTCTATTTGCGGGGTTGGTGGTGGTGAGTGAGCAGCCTCTTCACACATTTTAGGATAGCTCCTGTTTGGTTCACGGTCTTTTACTTGGGGATTCCCTCTCAGGTAAATCGGATCGGTGCCAAATGAGAACTCTGTAAGTCCCTACATCCCGTGGATTCCCTCACGGTACGGGGCAAGAGGACCTTCACCCTATGTCTAGAAATCCCGGGTTGTGTGTTGTGAGCTCATAAGTCTACACTGTGTTGGCTATACCCTGTCTCCCTCTCATCTTGAGAGAACAATCAAGAAAATCACTCTAAGATTGGCCAAAATAAGTTTAAAAGTGATCTGGGACGTAACTCTTGATAAACAATCTGTTTTCAGTGCTAGTGCACACTGGTGTGTCATCCATCTTCTCAATGATAGTGTCAATTGTTGTCTGTTGAGTGTTGGTCATGTGTGTTGACATATGAGTTCACTATGTATGCTAATTTGATGCATGAGTTGGATGGAAGTAAGAAATGGAAAACTCATTTTTTCAAGGATCTTCTTCCTCAACTCCTCTACTCCCCCAAGAGGATGAGGAGTTGTCTAATCTCCTTTCACGTTACTCCCCTATCAACTCCTTCAATTCTTGTCCAGGGGCAAGACATCTTGTGCTTCTACCCCAATCCCCGTGGCTATGTCTCATGCTCAGCATGATGTTCCTAGTGGTAGGGTCCCCTCCAACAATGCTACTCAATTCAGGACCCCTACTCAAGTTGGATCCTCCATACCCCACAAATCATTACACTCGACCCCTCCTAAGGCTCCTCCACCACAAGACTACATCAGTAGGAGTGAGATGGAGGGGTATGTCAGGATGCTCATAGCTAAGTATTTGTCAAAGTCTCATTCTTGGAAGAGCTATTGCAAACTCCCACCTGTTCATTTCCCGCCAGGATTCAAATTTCCCAAATACAGGAAGTATGATGGGACTACTGATCCTCACTTTCACCTTGCCACATTTCTTATGGATTCTTATCAATGGCTTCATGATCGGGCTCTACTTGTCCATTTGTTCTACAAATCACTTGAAGGTGAGGCCCTTTCATGGTTCATATCTCTCCCAACTACAGACCTCGTCAACTTTGACATTCTTTCAGAGAGGTTTGTAGCTCATTTTGAACATTTGGCAAGTCCAACCCCTACATTTTACGATTTGGCGGCGGAGAAAATGAGACCAGATGAATCCTTCCTAAGTTTGCTATCAGGTGGAGAGACATGGCTTTTAGATCAGGTCTGGGCATCCGTGAGTCTCAATCTATCCCTTTCTGATCTATAATTCCACTCCTGAGCTTCGATCTTTACTTGAGCTAAGCCATATTCCACATTTACTCAACTCTGTGATCGAGCAAGAATTCTTGAGTCCTACTTGAAGGACCCCTCTCACCCAGTCCAGTTTAAACCACCTTCAAGTTGTGACCCTGTCTGGACTGCCACCACCTAAACTATACCACACTCTCATCCAAACTTGAGTCAAAGGCTCCAACTCATTCTCCCTCCTTCTAAAAGTGTGAGATCACAACCAACCATTCCTTCAGTCTCACACTTCATTTACTCTCATTCTAGGGAGAAAGAGTCAATCCATCATGAGAAGGTTGCAAAAAGGGGATTGATAAGGGAACCATCCATCCAACCCGTGACTGTAGGAGCGGTTTCAACATTTCCTTGCCCAAACAAGGAGGTGATAAAGGAGGTAGAGGCACCTAGTAAGGAGAAGGAGCATGAAGCCAAAGAAGCAGCCAAGCCAGGGGCATCCAGTCATTGCTCAACTCAAACCATCACCCAAATTGCCAATCCATCCAATCCAGTTGTCAAGACTCTACAAATCCAGCTCATTTTGTCACCTATCTTAAGAGCAGCCTTGCAGATCCCTAATCCTCTCCTGCTGAACCAATGAATATCCGAGATCTATGGGATATGGGGTCATTATTCTTGGCAATCAGTTGAAGCTTTCTGGAGAGCTACTGTTCTCCATGCACATCAGAAGACCAAGCCAATTTTTCTCAGGCTAAGGTGTCATGTTAGCTTACTTGCAAAGCTTGCACCTAGCTCATTCCCAGCATTGCTTGGTCCCCTCCTCTCATCAAGTCAACTCCCTTAACTGTTCTTCGAGTCCTTCAATCTCATTCATGTTTGACCCTTTCAATAAGGACTCGAAGTGATTTGTTCTCCACTCAGTTCCTTACAGTTTGCCTATCATTCAAGAACCGGGGCAACCCTTTCAGCCAGCTGGATCCATCTACCTCCTTTTCAAACAAGGCACTTTCAAGGGGCACTTTGGCTACTTTGTTATAGGTGTTGGCTTGGCTTCAAGGGGCATACCATCGTTTTAATGGTCCATTGTCTATTCTTATACCAATTTCATATTGGGCCATCTTTAGATGTTGAGATCTCTGTGATGGGCAATTCATCTTGAGTTTGGGGCACACCATTTCAGCTCCTCACACTCCTTTCTCAAGGGCAATCCACACTGGTCATGAGAACTTCATTCTTGTCTCTATCAAGCTCAACTCCTTTCTTTATGCTTGAGGGGGACCCCACTTCACTCACTCTTCCGAAGCCTCCCGACTTGGTGGAGTTCACTTCTTTTCAACATTTCTCTACTACAAGGGGCACACCGTTTTCCCTGGACTATGTTGTTCATTGTGTGCTCCCTTATCTTTCCATTATTGTACATTCTCTATCCTTACCTTATTCAATTCATATCTATCACCATCAAATCCTTTCTTCTTGCCTTCTATCTCACTCCTTGTTTCATCTCTCACCATTACCATCCAAAGTGGTCGTGCGAGAAAGACAAATATTGGTTTGCAAGTACCTCCTTGCGAGCATTTCATCGCCTGAGGCCAATTTGCTTCATAAGGCTCATCTTTGACAATGGCTAGAAGGCACATGTGAGATCTCTGCCTAGGGGCATTCCGCTCGGGATGTTCCCACTCATTGTACATACCATTTTCAGAATTGTTCAATTTATTTTACTTTTCTCAATTTTTTACAAAAAAAAACAAAAAAATTTTATATCCAAAAATCCAAAAAAATATATAAAAAGCAAAAATCCAAAAAAGCAATGGTGTATATATTGTGTATATTTTTTTTTCTTAAATTCCTTTTTTAAAAAATGAATGAAAAAAAAAATGAAAAACAAAAAGGGAGTCAATAGTTTGGCAACTGTCATGCATCTCAAGTCACATGTTAAGGAGTAAGAGGCACCTGAGTGAACCAAGGACCTTGATCTAGCAAAGTCATGGAGATTTCTATCTGGTGTCACAACCAAGCTTTTGGAGAACGAATCAACATACACACACCGCACATCTTAAAATTTGAGTTGTCTCCCCAAGACAGTTATTTGTCCCAGGACATAACAAAGGTTACAATCCTCCTTCTTCTTCCACTCGACGGATCGAGTCATTCAGCACCTTTAAACTGTTGAGCTTAACAGTCAAGGCAACTTCCCCTAAGGTGAGACTAAGACACAGAGCACGTGAAGAGGGCAGTGTCCCCGCAGGCAAACAAAAGAATGAACAAAGAAAAGTCAATCAATAGAAAAGAAAAGAAAAAGAGCCTGGTCGTGCCAATGCCTGGAGTTAAAATCCCCCATCCAATTCAAAGTCAAATGCTACATTTCTTGAGTTTTTCCCTAGCCGATTGTGGTAGGGCAATACGGGTGCTCGGAAAAGTAGGGGTTGCCAGGTTCTGACCCTGGGGTCCACGAAACAACTCACCTTGAGCCCGTTAAGCCACACATGGCCAGGTTCTCTCATCCAATTAGCACCTTTCAAAAGCCTAGGGGCAAACAAGTCAAAAATTCAGTCTGAAATCACCCTGAAGGGGCATGTTGTCAAGACTGTCTCAGCTCATCAACTTAACGTTTTGCTGATCCTCTCGAGAAGTTTATCCCCTTATTTCTTCCTTTCTCCCTTGAGGATTCCAAACCTCTGAGGTGTCTAAAGGACAAGTTTCTTTTGAGGATGACAGCTCCATTTTTTAAAATCACACTTCATGTTAATCTGATCACAAGGGGCAAGGTTATGGCCATGAAGAATCTCCATATTTCTGCTAGGCCAATTTTCCTTTACTTCATCAGCCTCGCGCTCTTTCATTGCCATAACGATGGTTGTCGGGCTTTGACCCAAAAAAAATGTGTTTTCATGTTTTCCCTTATGCATTTGCTTTCTT
Organism: Colocasia esculenta; assembly: GCA_014218235.1. NCBI lineage: Eukaryota > Viridiplantae > Streptophyta > Magnoliopsida > Alismatales > Araceae > Colocasia > Colocasia esculenta. Next base: position 15,125,252 of record CM024761.1, read on the forward strand.
AAAAAAAAAAAAAAAAAAATCCAAAAAACTATATCATTTGCTTTAACATCATTTGTACATATTTGTTTCCAAGTTAGTATTTTGCTTGCTTGTACAAATTTCATTTTCCTTTTACTTTGTTAATAAAACTCAGTCCCTTGACCCTGACCTTGCTTCAAGAAAGGTATACCATTCTTAGGCAAGGGGCTGAAGTCAGAGCTTCACTGATCACTTTTTCCTTAAGTGTCATATCAATATAGAAGAGTCCAGAAGTTGAGGAGAAGGTGCATCACCAAAACAAAATGGTCGAGAAAGGGATCGACCTAAGGGGCACTTCACTTGATCATCTGCCCGAAGATCAACAGATACCAAGCAATCTTGGGTACCACACAGGTATGTCTAACTTAGGACCTCACCAGAGGCGAATAACTTGGCGACCGTGAACCCCAAGTTCCCCTTTACCAAAAACCATGACGGGTTTGCGATCTCTCAGTTATTTGTTGGCCTTTAGATTTTTTCCTCTGGTTTACTAACTTGCATTTAGATAGGGCAAATCCTGCATGCATCATGTCATTTTCTCAGCTAACTTTACTAACTGAAGAAGAAAGATTTTTCCCCTGTCTCGTGCTTTAAAGTTATCCTGGTGGCTAGAATTGAGTTTTGCCAGTTTGTTCTTCAGCTGAGATCAATCAAGTGAAATCCTGAGTTTAACCAGATCCTATAGGTTGTCTATTCACCCAGATCCCAAGTTTAACCGGGTCAGCACCATCTTCTTGAATATCCGAGCTGAATATCGGGTCTTTGTTGCCCCCCTTCTCCACTTGTCCCACCGTGCTTTCAACAAATCATCAAGCAGCCTTATTAAGTTCATTTGAGCCTTCGCCAGCCGCGAGCTTAATTTCGGACTTCAGGCTTTCCAAGCATGTGATTCCAGTTAGAATCTTTTGATAATCCTTTGAGAGATCAACCAACTCCTTGTCTCCGTGACCTCCTAAATTCGGGACAGGCGTCCTGATTAGGCCAGCGAGCCCACGAGCTCCGGTTATGAGACCCTCCTAATTCAACCGTCATATTACAACTCCTTTGACTCAGACACACCAGAAACTAGTCAAAGTCCGACACGGCCATGCCAGGGACCCTGCCATTGGGCGTAGTTGTAGTTACACGGGTAGATCACCCTTTTCCTACCCCTATTTGTCTCTCAGACGATACGTCATTTGTTTCTAGCCTGACTCTTTCGTTTGGTTCGCTAGAATTCCTATCCTAGGAGATGGCCCTTCGATCAAATCTCCGCGTCTGTGTTTACCGAGACACCAATCTTTCAGTCCGCTCTGCTCCCTTGCAAGACCAGATGTCTCGGAGGGGCATTTTTAGACGCGAGATTTGGCCCATCTCTGCGTGGTTCATAGCCCAATAAGGCTGTTTGACCGTTTATTGACTTGCCTCGGATCCCAGGTAAATGGCAACATCGATTGCCGCTGACACCTTGTTAACGGCACACTTCCGGATGTCTACTCCAGTGGACGTGTTTTTTTTGGATCATCCTCGCAAGGCTCATTTCTTAGCCCATTATTCAATAGGCGCAATGTTATCTCCATAAGGTCTCCAGGGTAGCTCGTACCCTTGTCGGCGGGCCCGATTGTCGTCGCTCCATTTATGATAACAGAGGTTGGTCACGGACATGTTGAGCTGCATAATTCACTGTCGTCGAGATCTTTTGGTGACACAGTCATATATCACCTACACTTTTCTCTGGCGGTAGCCTCTTCCGTCATTAGCTCTTGCTTAGCCCGCTGTGCTTGTGTGCTTGCCATTTCCACCACTTTCTAACTATCATTTGTATGTACCCAGAGCCACACTCCAGTTAAATTCACCTAAACCCAAGCCCAAATAAATAAATGAAATAATTAATAAATGAAACAATTAAAATCCACGTAAACCACATAGTAGAACCCATCCTTAACAAATAAAAATAACAAACCAAGTAAAAAAAACACATTCAAATCTATAAAAGAATTAAAAACCCACAACAACCAACCCATTAAAAAAGGCCAGCGTGCCATCTCATTAGCCAACTAAATCATACCTACATAAAATGGATCAACCCAACCCCACTAAACAAATTAACTGATCCATGTAAAACATATAAAATAAATAAATCCATAATAAAAGGAAACAATCAAATCCAACCCCATTTAAAATCTAAACAATTTAAACCCAACTTAAAATCCAAATAAACAAAACTCACATAATCCATAAAATTCACATAAAATAAAATCCATCACCACCACTTAAACAAACATTAACCAAGCCCATAAAAATGTTAATTAATTAAGGAGTACAGCAAAAAAAAACAACAATTAAAATATAGCTCACACATAAAACTCAATAAATAAATTAATCATACACATCAGCTAAACCCCCACTTAAAATCTTAGAAGATGAAATAATTAAAAATCATAACCCCAACCAAACCCACCTTAATAACTCAAATAATAATAATAAAACATACCCTTGTAAAATCCGTTCAACTTAAAAAAAAAAAACAACAAAAACACACCCAAAAACTAACTTGCAATCCACCACACTTGTACCATTTAAAATCCATAAACCACCCAACCCATTAAAAGAAAGAAGAAAATAAATAAATACCCAACAACACCCAGCCATACCATGTAACGTATGCAAATCGAACCCATTAATTAATCCACTTAATTAAACTTCTACCATACCCACAATTAAAACCCACATGGCTTCCCATGCAAACACCTTCTTCCACCCACGTTTTCACCATACTCGCTCAACTCCCACACAAACACATGGCACACCTCCACGCAGAAGCCATTTCCGCAACCTATCCCATGCAAGTAGCCTCCATCTCCCACGTCCTCACCACACCATGCACACCAACTCTTGCACACACGGTAACCATCCCCCAAAAATATCTGTGAGACCGGGTCCACCTCCCATGCACAAACCCCTCGTCATTATCTCCTCCCTCATCTCACGCACTCACGCCCAGCAGCGCCTGGCGTCCAGGTCTCCGTGAGACCCGCGGAACCCTCTCCCACGTTAAACTGCCCACGTCCCCGTTTCTTTAGGATGGAGGCATGCGTCCAGGTGATAAGGACCCCGCCTCCTTTCCATCAGGGGGAGGGGAGAGAGATTTCCATCGCGGGGGTCGGATCGAGCAGCCCACGGAGAAACCACCTTGCGTACCACCCAGTTGGCGGGTCTTTGGGCAGCTACCCAGCAGCCTGACAGACCGGACTGTTCTCTCTCTCTCCTCGAGGACGCTCACACCCAGCCGGGTTCGCTAGGGTCGCAAGAGGCAGTGCTCCATTTTGCATGCTCTTCATCGCGCGGCCTCCTCACTGTAGCACGTCCAAACTCTTCCTGCTGTGACGGCAACTCCTGCACATCACTCCAACGCGTCCATCAGCACAACCCTGCTCTAGCTCCGCCATCATCGCTGCACTTCACAAAACACCACTCGGCGGATACCCGGGCCGACGACAAGCCATCCTCGCTCACGACATATTGACGGCGGACTCTTAAAAGAGCTCACCGCCCTGGAGAATACCCACATCATTGCGCCTATTGGACAGGGATTCCCATTCTCCTCCTTTCCATTAATTTAAATTTTCTTTTGTGGTACACACTGCATTTTCCTTATACTGGTGCACACACTCACGTACAAGCATTTCTTCCCATACCCAATTTAGAGGGATTTTCTATAAACAAAGGAGGGAGGGAAGACGGTCATAACATTTGGCCGTCTTCCTTCTCAAGTCTCCAACCGGTAAGACGCCCCCCGATTGTGTGTATTTTTAATATATGTGAACGCATGCCACTATAATTTTCAGTCTAATGGATCTTTTGTGTTTGTTTCTTTTGCAGGAAAATTGAAGCTACACCGTGGAGCCCTCACCCTTTTGGCCGGCCGAAGGGGGAGGAGTGAAGAATCCATCATCTCCACATCGAGGCGTTACCCGATCACATCTCCTTCGAGCGGAGGTAAAAAGTCCCTGGCGATCACTCATCATTTCTCCATTCACATATTTTTGCCAAGATGAATGTGGACGTCGTCACCGAAAAATAACGTCTACACTGGGTAATTTCCTGTCCTAATTTATTTTATATCATTGGGCCAAATGTGCTCCATTGGCCCAATCTTGTTAATGGGTCATTAACACATGGTGTTGGAAGTCTCTCCAATATGTTTATTTAATTTATTCTCCTTTATTTCCAAAATTTTTAAATCACTAAATTTTTTGGGCATTACAATCCAAGTATGCGCCCCACATTGTGGCAGATGAGCGGAGAAAAGTGAAGAAGTTCATCATGGGGTTGAAGCCGTCTGTAACGACCCGACCTCCCGGACCCCCGCCAGGGACCCCGAAGGTCGCACCGCCACCCCCTTCTATACATCCTTCACCTCAGCCCCCTGGCCATTTTAGTCCCCGTGCTCCGGTCCGTACAGACCAACCCTTGAGAAGGCCCATTAATTCACGGCCTCCCTCATGTACATCTTCACATACCCAGTGTCAATCAACGTCAACTCAACAAGCTCTTCTCGATAAATTGAACCAAATGGAGAAAAAAGTCAACAAACTCTCAAATTCCACAGGTGACCCCGTTGCCACTACGCCGGCTCTCCCTAAAGTACACATACATCCCTCGGAGATGTCGTCGTACTAACTGTATAATGGCACGGGTAATCCCTACATTCACGTGAAAGAGTTCCACTATAAGTCATCTTGTTGGCAGCGAGATCCAATAACCCTGGCATATCTGTTCAAAAAATCTCTTGATGGCCCTGCACTTGAATGGTTCTACTCCTTAGAGCTAAGAGAGGTAAGGGACTTCCGCATCTTGCACAAGAAATTCCTTCAAAGGTACAAAGACCATATCAGCCTATCTCTCTCTATAATGGATCTAGCATCCGAGAGGAAGAGGCCTAACGAGGAATTTGTCCACTTTGCTGACCGTTGGAGGTCTATGGCCACAAGATTGCAACATGTACTCTCGAAGTCAGAGCAAGTCAAGATTATCATTTCAAACTCTACTCCAAGATTTAAGCACATCTTGACCATGAACAAGATCGATACAATGGAAGAGCTCTATGAGTGGGGACGTTACATTCAAACATATTTAATGGACTCCCTGATCATAGATCTATTCAAGAATGATCCGAGGTACAACGGGTCAGTGGACGCTATCCACCATCCACATCGCCAAACATCCACTCCACATACTCCTCCATACACACCTCCATATTACAACATGCCTCCACCTAGGCGTCAATTGATTTGTCTTCCTTAAATAGATCAACAACCTCTAACAGGTTCAATCAACGCCCTAATTATTAAGAAAGCTTACATGCCCATAGTTGCAACCACTCCCGTTGCCATACCTATTCCACCACAATAGTGATGATCAGTCCATCCCCATATAATTTTATTTAGTATATGTAATTTTTGGTGATTAACAAAACCTTAATAAATATTTTCTAACAACCTTTTGTGAAGTTCATGCACAGGAAATAAGTCAAGCAAAACCTATAAGTGATCCTCACTCACTATTACTTGAAGTTCAAAGCATGTATTCATTCTAAGCACACATCGATTTCCTTGATAGAACATCGGTTTTACAAGTGAAACAACGATTTCCATCGCTACAATGATTTCATAAGTGAAACAACGATTTCCATTGTTACAACGATTTCATAAGTGAAACAATGATTTCCATCGCTACAACGATTTCACAAGTTAAACAATGATTAAAATTGCTACAATGATTTTATAAGTGAAGCAACGATTTCCATTGCTACAACGATTTCATAAGTGAAACAATGATTTCCATCGCTACAACGATTTCACAAGTGAAACAACGATTTCCATCGCTACAACGATTTCATAAGTGAAACAACGATTTCCATCGCTACAACGATTTCATAAGTGAAAAAATGATTTCCATACATAATGCTCTTTATATAGCTCATGTACAATCTTGCTTTATCTTCTTAGAATACTTAAATATGCATATGCTTAAGATTCTGTGGACTTCAAAAACCTTCCCGCGCATACTAAGATCTTGATCATTCCACACAAAATCTTCTTGCTTACTTGATGTATCGCATAGAGTCTTGATTTGTGTGATGTCAGAATAACCTTTCCTGTTTAAGCATATCTTCATGTTGCACGACTGCCTAGGTTGACTGACAACATAGACAAAAAGAAGTTGTCTAGGTATCCGTGTTTATTGCATGTAGGGCTTTTGTAGTAAAGCACGTCAAAGATGGATCTGTCAACTTGTCGAAAGGATAAAAGATTCAGAAAATCTTTCCCTGAAGGTGTAAGGATCAATCCAAGCGCTTATAGCTGTAGGCTCACCTCTCCATGCCTAGGACCAGTCTCTCTAACGTACATGAAGCTGTGAGACAACAGATATCTGAACGGCTACTACAACGGTCAAAATTATAAGCAGAAGATAAATAGAAGACTGGTGACTCCATGCAAGACGTTAGATTTTGAAATCTTGAGTCTTCGAAAAGCTTGAAGCCTCAGTCTCCTGAAAAGAAACAAGAGCAAGCTCGTCCACTTCAACCTTCCATAGCTCTTAGCTCTCTGAGATCTCACTCCATTCTTTTTTAGAGCTAGTGTAGGTCTGAGAGAGAGAGTTCATTCAAGTTTATTAGTGTCTCTCAGACTTTGCCTCAGATCAAGCATTATCTATAAGCTTGGTCTTGGGGCCCTTCTCTTACAACAAGATTGTTATGGGCTTTCCTCTTCGTATGTGAAGAGAAGACCTATGGAATCAAGTGGTGTAATTCCTCTTCTGGTAGAGAAGATAAGGTCAGCTGTTGCTAGATGTGTAAGTGTTCATAAGGGGGACTGTACCCTTGTTTAGTAGAAACCCAAGTTGCTACTTGGGGACTGTACGTAGGACACCATGGTATAGGAGGTCCGAAGCAGGATAAAATTTTCTGTGTCTTTGTGTAATTGCTTACTTGTCTTTATTTCGCACTACCTGTTCAACTTAGCATTTTCTGTCAAGCATTTTTTTTTACAGGTATTAGTCTAAAAGATTTTTTAGCAATCCATTCACCCCCCCTCTAGGCTTGCTATCTGGGTAATAAGTGGTATCAGAGCCAAGTCTCTTCAAGAAAGAAGATCTCATGATCTGAAGATCAAAGATAATGGCAGCTCAAGGATATGCAGAGGGTCAGTCTGTCAACAGACCTCCTCTATTTGATGGTGAAGACTACAACTACTGGAAGACTCGAATGGAGTTCTTTCTTCAAGGTCTCGATTTCCAACTTTGGTCTATTATCGAAGAAGGAGACCTAGTGGTACTCAACAATAGATAAATTGGACAGATGAAAACAAAAAGAAAATATCACTAACAACAAAGCCAAAAGTATACTATGTTGTGTGCTGAGCAAGAAAGAGTTCAATAGGATCTCAGCATGCAAATCAGCAATGGTGATGTGGGACAAGCTTAGACTTACATACGAAGGAACTGACAAGGTGAGAGAAACAATAGAAATATTGGTAGCTCGATATGAAAGATTCCAAATGCAATCAGGAGAGTCCATCACACAAATGTACAGCAGATTCACAGACATCACCAATGGTTTGGCTGGGCTTGGAAAAACCTATGACAATTGAGATATGGTGAGAAAGATATTGAGATCCCTACCAGCCTCATGGACTCCAAAAGTGACAGCCATTGAAGAAGCAAATGACCTAAGAAGAATGTCACTTGAGAAACTTATTGTGTTACTAATGGCCCATGAGATAAACATGGAAAGGCTTGGAGAATCCTCCAACAAGAAAAAACATAGCAACGCACTAAAAGCCACAGAAGGCAGCTCAGAAGAAGAATCAGAAAATGAAAGAAGTTATGAAAACAACGAAGATGAGGAAGCTTTTCTCTCTAGAAGACTGCAGTGTAATAGTACGGTCGTTCGGATCTGGGTTTATCGGGTCTATGTGTGGTGCTCTTGACCAAGAGATGGTCAATGGGCTGTGTTTGGGTTTTCTGAGCACAGATTGAGTAGTGTGGGCCAGATATGCCAGCCCAATTGCACTGCTGGTTCACTGTTTGGAATCACGACAGAGGTAGGCGACGCAATTTGAACGCGTCCTATAAGCCGGATGCGATTCAGCGAACCGCCTCTGTGACACGTGTCGTGCGGTTGCTTTGGTGGACACATTTAAAAGGTTTAAACATGGTGACTGTCAGCGACACGATTCTGAATGTAATGTTAAAAGCTTCGTTTCGGCCAGACAGAGCAGAGGATGCTCTGTCTGGCACAAGGGAGGAGCTGTTATGGCTTCTCCAGCAATTTTCGATGGGTTTTGGTTTCGGAGGGCTCGTGCGGCTCGGGAACCACGCGAGGACGATGCTCAGACCGTGGGCGTGACGTCGGCGAGGAGGTTTGGTGTGCTTCGGCGTCTTCTGCCAGTAGGGAGACTTCCTAACTTCGTTACCAGTTTTAAAGCATGCTTGGTTTGGGTTTAAGGGTTGTGCATGCTTGGGTGGTTTGAATGAATGGAATTTTATATGGTTACAACTTTACTTATATGTTTTATGAGTATATGTGTGGTGTTTCTCCCGTGGAGGAGGTGGGTTTGGCCTGTGAGTTGAACTCACAGTCTTTGTTGAAACACGGCCAGGACAGCCGACGTGATCATGTGAACGCGTCGCGCTGAGCTGACGCGTTTTAGGTTTTGTTCGTCATGTTAAGGCGGCGTTGGGGTCCCGTCATGTTGACCTGACGCGTTCATGTGGAAACGCATCTGTGTTGGTGGACGCGACTATGCGTTGACCATAGGTTTGACTGTTTTGGTCTAGTGGTGTCGTGTCGGGTCGACGCGACTTGCTTGCATCACTAAGACCTTGCAATAGAAATTTGAATAGCGTCTGGAAGGGCCGACGCAATCTGGTAGCGGCATTTGGCCCTGGCGCAATAAGGTTCATTGTGGAGTCCAGACAGGTCAACGCATTTGAGAGGCGTCGCCTGTGTTCGATGCAGTTTGGTCTTCGAGGGTAATGTTGGGTGTTGGGCAATGAAGACCTTGTGTAGACCTAGCCCGGGTTTGTGGTTGTTCTTTAAAGGTTATTGTAAGGGTAATGTGTTAAGTGGCATGTGTTGCCATGGAGGTCACGGGGTGACCAATGACAGGCAAGGTTGTATTCCGATATTGATATAGTATGTTTATGATTTGTGTTAAGCATGTCAATGTATTAAGATAGGTGTTTAATGGTTAATGTGTATAAGTCTAATGTGTGGTCTTGGCAGTCATGTGATGACCCCGTTAATGAATGGTTGTGAGTAGGATGGCTTGAGGGTCATGGGGTGACCGATGATAAGCCATTCCTTACACTTGTGTACCATGGGTTGTACATAAAGGTCATATAAGTGTGTATGTTGTGGTTTGTGTGTTTGCCGAGTCTGGTGGTCTGGCTCCTATTCCGAAATACCTCTCTAGTCGGTTACCCTAGCACCGGGTGCTTAGGGCTTGTCCGGTATAGGAGTACCGTCGAGGTTTGTGTCGTCTTCCTAGACACCCTCACTCCTGTGTTTGAGTAGTACGTCCAGCTGAGGGGGAGGACGACAGGGGACAACGGCTTGTGTTTGTGGGTGTGCGGCCGTTTGTGGCGCGCTCGTGGTTGAGGGACGGACACCAGTAGATGTACTGGTCCTCATCTAGTTCTATTCCAGTGCCTCACTTTAAGGTTCTCGGCCAGAGCCCCTAAAGGTGTCAGGCTTGGGCCTATAGGGTGTGTGACCTGCAAGTTGTGGTGGTTAGTTAGTCTCCACTGTTCTTAGCTTGTTGTTGGGGAGCGGCAGTTGGACCTTCAGTCCGTGACTACGAGACTAAAGGTCATTATTGTGCTTTGTTGTTCGGGTTGGATACTGGCGTCATGAACCAGTAGTCCGTTTCTGAGTGGTGGCGTCATCTCCGTACCGACTCATGTTTGACCACAGGTTGTGGTTTGTGTGTGAATTGCTGGTTAAGGTTATAATCGTGGAACCGTTAACTGTTGTGGTGTGCCCTGGGGGTGGCACAGTTCTGTGGTTCGTTGTTTACCTTGTGGCAGTAGGTACATATACCCCTTGTGGGTAGAGTTGTGTTGTGATGGTACGTGAGTCCCGACCTCAGCTGGTGTTAAGGTGAGACCGTGCGTACTGTGGAGGTCTTGTGGTGTGACTCTCCACGTGTTGTGTGTAATTTATATTTGTACCGTGTATTTCTAGTTATGGTTTGGTATGTGGGTGTTGGCTGGTCATTGCCATACTCGATGCTTGTGTAGCTGGTTTGCCTGTGAGACTGTAGCCTAGGCAGTGGTTTGCCGGTGAGGCTTACGGTCGAGGTGGTTTGGTTGTAGGGCGGACTAGTGTGTTAAGCTAGTCCTGTGTTTCCCTTTAGTTTCCGAAGACTGGGGTTTAGCCAGTTGTAATCACGGGGATTGTGTCCCCCCCCCCCCCCCCCCAAAAAAAAACACGCAAAATGTATTCAATATAAGGGCATGGAAAAGGGGATGTAATGCCACCTAGATAGTTGCCTAATGATGAAAATAGTATGGGCTAACTACACTAGGAAAGGGAAAGAGAACTGTGGACTTACTGAGATCGCGACGGTCAACTCCGTCGCGACGGGGCTGTAGTCTCGTCGCCCTTCCCAGTCGCATTCTCTGCATTACGGGAGAAGTGTGGAAGGACCTTCTTCCTGCCCTCCGGCCGGCCAGAGGACAAGAGCTCTTCGTGAGAACTCATTTGAATGCCTGCCAAAACAACAAAACAACAAAGAAAGAACCCTATTAGAACAAGTTAAGTGTGGTATCTATTCAACAATAAAAGAGAAAGAATAAGCATGGTGGGAACGAACCTGGGGGGTTTTTAAACCCCTAGGGTGATGGAAAATGTAGGAAAGGATGGAGATGCATCCTATCTAAAGAAATGATATAAATGCATGAAGGAAAGAGGGGGAGGGAGAGGGGAAGAAAGAGCCCCAATGGGCGATTCCTGGCGTGTAATGGCGTGCTTAGGTGCTTCAAATGCTCTAAAATGAAGTGGGATTCGCCCTCCTCACGTTCCACGCTCAGTAGATGAAGAAACGAACAAGCTCTTAGGTGGAGAATGGGAGGGCTACGAGGCTAAGTCCAGCTCACAGGAAAATTCGGCAGCCCTTCGGGGTAAAAATGGGGCTCTCCTTTCTCTGAAGGAGAGGGCCTTGCTTATATAGACTTGGAGAGAGAATATCCCATTTTAAGTGATAAATACCCAAATGAAGGATAAAATCCATCAAAATTCGCATGGGAGAGTCCAAAGGAATTTCTAAAGAGTCCTCCAACCCCAGGATGTGCTCAGGTGGGTTGGGAGGTTGCATGGGATAGAGATAGGGCCTTGAGAGGATAAATAGGAGGTGGTTGCGGAGGCCAACATGCGCGGCTGTTGATGCGACATATCGCAGGGGCGCGACTTGGAGGAACGCGACGGCTGAAGGCATCGCGACTGGGAAGCCACGTGCATGGATATGCATGGCCTATCGCGACGGTTAAAGGGGGCATGAAAAGATGAACGCGTCACCACGATATGTCGCGTTAACGAAAATCGATTATTCTCAATAAATGGTCAATCAAATGGGAGAATGATAGGCAATTAAGGCACAAGGACTCTTTTAAAAGGATAATGGACGGGTTTAAATGAAATTGGGCTTCTTAATGGGCTCAAAGCAAGGCTAATAGTGGGCTCAATGTGAGTAACCAACTAAGGGCTCACTAAGATGACAAGAAATGTGGTTCAACTCATAGGCTAGAAACGGGTGTCTACAGATTGCCCCTCCTTGGCTTCCACTTTGCAGGGGAGCGAAGCGGAAATGTAGCAAAGGTGTCATGAAGTGACGGTGAAGCAGAAATGACGCGGAGTGGACTGAAAAGTGGGAGCCAAGGTAAAGAGACACCCGATCTAACCAACAAGCAATTGGAATCTTTATGAAAGCCCCGAGTTAGTTGCTCGAGCAGAATGCAAGGAAGACACATGTCTGGACGAAGAGAGGAAAGAAAAGGATGATCAACCCCTCGATTGAGAGGTACCCTAGCCGATTGGCCTGCAGGTTTCATTTTGGAGGGACATGTGCGTGCCAGGCAGGTAACTCATGACTCTGTCCTGGGAGTGGTTCGCAACCAAAACGGATCAAAAGGGATAAGGATGACAATCAAGGAAATATAGACAGGGAAATTCTTGGCAATCTAACGGGAATAACTCACTCAGAGACAAACCTTCTAATTCGGAGTGGATTAGGATTTCTTGTTTTGAAATATGAAGGATGGTTGGGCACTCAACAAGTGCTCACCATTAGCTAGGGATGAGACGTGAAAGCTCAAAGTCCTACACGATGCATGCTGGGCTAAAGAAAAGAAATCATCAAAACGAATGCAAAGAAAAGAGAAAATAGAAAATGTGTCAAGGATAATATTGTTAAGCCAGACCAGAGTGGGTCAAGAGTCTTTGCAACCGCTGTGCAAGACAGAGTCCATCATCCCCAATCCTATCCGATGATTAACAATGTGTACCTAGATTATCACCGTTTTTGGTAAAGGGGAACTCAAATCCCAGAAAACATTGAGAACCAGCCGGTCTTGAAACGATATAATAAGTAGATTACTATATAGTAATGCAAGGGAATAGGGATAGAAATACTTACCTGACTTACCTGTGGTGACCATTTTTCTTTGATTTTTTGGTTTTCTGATTTTTTTTTAATAAATCAAAGCAACGAGCACAACAATGACACATAAAAACATACATACAATTAAACTATAAGAAAGAAACTATGAACAGACACATAGCAACACACAAGATAAATAGGCGACGCCTCTGGGGGTCGCCGACATAGTCACGTATCCCCGCCATCTCGCGACCTGAACGCGGCATATCGCAACGTCGTGACACCGACAAAAGCGATAAACATAGAAAATCTGTGTTTATTCCTATCCTAAGACCACCTAGATTAACACTAGGACTCCTAAACTCACCCTACTATGACTCTATCTCCTAGGTACAAGATAGCTTGTATTAGCCCCCTCAGAACTCTATAAATAGGGCTGCTTAGGGGAGTTAATCCTGCAGCTCTCTCTCTCTCTTCCAGATTTCTCTTTGTTTTCTCTCTCCTGCAGCCATGAAGAGGACTTTTTCTGCTTTCCAGGAGGACATCCCACCCTATGCCGAACCAAGAGCGGCCCGAGGGTCTCATGCTGCTCTCCAGCGCCTCTCCTCCGTGACTAGGCACATATGCACACACCCAAATCTCCAAGTAAGAAGCTCTTTTCTCTCTATTCAATTTCTTTTTCCTCTCTTTTATCTTCTGCTGCTCGCGCCAACTCTCCTCCTCTTTTCTGTCATTCTAGAACCTCCTGGGCCACAGGACATTCTCCAAAGTGCCCTGGCTAGCTCCCATGATCGACTTGCTTCCTTGACTGTAAACCCGTCACCTGCGGGAGTGGGGACTGTCCAGCATGCTTGTCCTCGCCAAAAAAAATCACAAGATTGTGCACGTGTGGGACAACATTATAGCCCTGGCGGAACTATGGCACCCTCAGACGCACACTTTCATTTTTCCGGGATTTGAGGTGACTATTTTATTAGAAGAGCTCGAGCCGATGCTAGGTCTCTCGAGGTACCAGAGAGGGGAGGAGCATGCCCTCTCTTACACCGTGGCACCAATCAACGCATGGAGCATACTTGGGGTGATTACTACTAGGAAGACCGATCTTCATAGCATGACTGGCCGGGCACATGTATATCTCCTTCCAATCGCCCAGTGGATCATCTCCCAGTGCATGCGCAAGACTGGGAATTATGCTACGATTGCCAGGGCTGCCGCCATCTGCATCTGCGGTGTCATTCTCTTCCCGACAGAAGATAGCGCCATGTCCTTTGCCAACCTGAGCATTATCAACTCCCTCTCGGAAGGTATGAGCATTGGTCAAGCTGTTCTTGGCTATCTATACACTGGTCTCTCCTCTGCAGCGACTAGAGGTCCCTTCTATGGCTCCGTCATCGCCCTCGAGCTCTGGATACGCGTGCACATTCAATTGAGGACGATGGACACTCTCTCCACAGAGTGCAAGACCATGCTACATCACCCTTTGGCGTTTGTGGGTGGACCACTCTACGTGACTACACAAGCTTGGTGCAAGACAGCATAGGTGAAGGGATTGCAAGGTTGGCGCGACTATTTCAAGATTATTACTTTGGCGGAGTTTGAAATGTGCCCTCGCTTCCTCCACAACCAGATGATCCACCTCCCACAGTGCCCCGAGCTAGCACTTCGGCTTCTGGGCAATGAAGCATTGGTCCATTAAAACCCGGACCACTGCTTGCAGTGCGGGGCCGCACGCACGGTGGTTCCCTTACTCTCACACTACCCGACCATTCAGATATAGAAGATGGACGATGATCAGAATGAGTGGGATGTGCGGAGCACCATTATACACTAGGAGGGGTGTGCCATGAGTCTTCTAGAAGAAGAGGTGGTGGAAGATGAAGACGTGATCTGGGAGTACCTCGAGGCACTGAAGGAGATCCGCCCAACAGCATTGGAGGCTTGAGAATGATGAGTTTGATGTAGGTATGATATTAAGTGGTAGTTAGGGCAGAAAATTGCTTTTGATTTGAATATAGGAGTGATTTGGACAATGTATTTGGTGAATTGAATGAATAAAATTAGATTTTTCTCTATTTGCGCAAGTCTTGTTTATGACGCTACTAGAAGGAATGACACCTTAAGGTCGCGACGTGGCGCTTGGTCGCGACCATGTCGCGGCCAGCCTAGACGACGCGACACCCCGCTGCGTCGCGTCCTCAACCGAGGATTCAAAACGCCAACAACCCTCTTATTCCTCCTTTTGCACGCTCAAATTTCCCAAATCAGGTGATTTCTTGCTTCTTACCCAAGCTCCCTCAAACTCTCTCTTTCCCTCTCCTTTTCTCTTTTCACTTCTTTCTTTTACGGTGATGGAAGGCGGAAACGGCGGCAATGGCGGGGGCTGTGGCTCGCCGGGCGACGGGAGGAGGAAACGGTCCGTGAGGAGGGAATCCTCTTCCCGGAGGCGCGAGGAGGCCACTCTAGTAGAAGAGATGGTGGCGGATGTGGAGATGGAGGAGCAGGAGAACCCGGTGGTGGACGTGGAGACGGCGAGGAAAGCACGGGAGGACGCCCTGAAAACGGTAAGTCAAACGATCCCGAACCCCTTGTTTGATGTGTGGGAAAGGGTGAGGAGGCCCCTAGAGGGTGGATGTAGGGCGTGACACCCAAAGAAATAGCTTCCAGACAAGGGAAGCTCCGGCCAGTGTGCGCCTGATAACGTGACGGATCGGCCTATCGCGACACCAGGTGTCACGACGGGTCAACGGGGCGCGACCTTGTCGCGTCGGCAAATGTTGTCGCGACATGGTCACGGTCTAGTAGGTTGACGCAACCAGGTCGCGACGCATCGGGGCGTTGCGACATGGGTGCGGCCCACCAGGCCGTCGCGACAATAGTCGAGAGTCCAAACTGAAGAGAATTTCAACTGATTTTTGATTGTCTTGTGCTTGCAGGGAGAAATGAGGGCCCGGGTCTCCTAGCTCCTAGTCTTAGCAGTTTACCTAGCCTTCCTGGCCTTCAAGAGAGAGTGATTTGAGGGGATGGGCTTTGGCGAGGTGTTGAGGATGGACCGGATGAGGGCGGATCCCGCGCTCAGCCAGGCCCTGCGGAGCAGGTGGGATGCGGAGGCGACTGCGTTTGTATTGCCATGGGGTCATATGATCCCCAGTCTGGAGGACGTGAGCCAGATCACGGGGCTGAGGGTGTATGGGAGACCAAGGAGTGGGTTTACCTACCCTTGTTACCGGGATTTAGCCCATCGACTCCTAGGATTGACCGTAGGACAGAGGTCTTCCCTCCTTTCTAGGGTCGAGTTGCAGGAGAGCCTGGGACTCTATGATGTGGGGAAGAAGGTGGGGAGACGGTCGATGGGCAGCTACAGAGGTTGACCCAGGGGTGTCGGGTAGTTCTAGTGGAGGAGCTAGGGGCAGAGGCGGACATGGACCTGCATCGCTTCCTTATCCTCTTCCTCGGTAGACTTCTGTTTGCCACGAGGGGCGGCGCTGTCCATTGCCGGTTTCTGCCTCTCCTGGAGGACCTGGACTAGGTGGGAAACTATGCTTGGGGGGGTGCATTCCTGGCACACCAGTTTGACAGCCTAAGCGCCTCCGAGCAGTAGACGTCCACGAGCGGCTTCTTCCCCTTCCTTCAGGTACCCTTCCTTTCCTTTTACTCCTTTATTTACTGCACTTTCTATGAATTGTGATCTAACTGCCTTCTCGTTCTTGTAGGTCTGGGCCTACCTTCACCTCCCAGTCCTGAGGAGAGGGATCCTAGAGCGACTGGGCCTTATGCCCATAGCTCGCCGCTGGGACTCGCGCCGTGACATGCACACCCTGAGCAACCAGCTAGCAGCTCTCCAAGATGCCATTGACAGCTACCCTCAGCTAGATGTAAGTGATCTAAATCCTCCCTAAGTTCAACGGTTTGAAATAATAGCCTGGCAACTAATCAATTGTGCTTTGATGTGCAGGTGGTGTGGCGGCCATACCTAGATGAGGGACAGCCTTGGTTGGTGCAGGATCGCCCCTACTTCGGTAGGTCGGTGTGGGTGCATGCACTTAACCTTGTGCTACCTATTCACCTGTATCTATGCCAGAGATTGCTCGGGCTACTTCAGTGCGCTGTGGAGTTCCCCAGTCGAGACAGGATGTCGAGGCCTGGTCGGAGTTTCCGGGGACTACACGACACTACCGACTGGCCCGAGCGAGCAAAGGAGCAGATTCAAAACTAGGAGCGCGGAGGCAAGCAGGTCAAGCCTTCCACCACCATAGATGACGCATACCTTCAGGCGTCCCCCATAAAGTATGGGGCGAAGGTCTACAAGGGCGCCCGACGACAGATAAAATTCTTAAACCATGACCTTGTGAATTATTTCTTATGGAATTGAGCTAATGATTTGGAAATGAAATTGCAGGTGGACATGACTGGGGAGACTGCCTCGCTTCGGGCCCTGCTCTACTTAGCGGTGCAAGATCGAGAGATAGTTCAGCGGGAGGTGGAGCAGTTGGTAGGTAGCTACTCAGACTTCAGTATGGTTGTGGTGAAGTGGAGGTGAAGTGGTGTCAATGATGGAGGGGTTGGCTAGTATGGGCACTGGTGCAGGTGAGAAAGGGGTGTTAAGAGGTGATGGAGTGATGGGTGGCATGATAGGAGTGTTATGGAGAGGTAAGGTAAGGGTGCAACAGGGGTGTGGTGTGAGAGATGGTCAAACGTTGCCTACTTCATCGTTATAGGCCCATGCGGCTGCTGGTGGTGGATGGTGGTGACAGGATTAACTTGAGCGGGTGGAGGAGGTGGTGGAGTAGGCTGAGGATTGGAGTGGGCTGATGTTGCGGCATAGGATTGCGGATCATGCCGAGGTCATTGGCTAGTTGCTGGGGTTGTTGTGGCTGCTGCTGCTGCAAGGGTTGTTGAAACTATTGTTGTGTTGGAATTGTTGTTGTTGTGGCTATTCGCCTTGCTACTGCTGCTGCTGTCTTCGACCCTGTTGGTCCCTCAGTGTCTGGATCAACCTCTCATGTCAGCCCAATCGATCTTGTTCTGCTCATGGAGGTTATATAATGTCCCGAAATATAGAGCAATCTGACAAATTGTGGCCGGCTGGCAGTGGTACACACAGTACTTTGTTTGGTCCACTGCCATGTTCTAGTTTGGCTTCTCGGGAGGG